>JADRCD010215438.1:2845-14140 GCA_019843815.1 Montemys delectorum
TTTTTTTTTTTTTTTTTTTTTTGGTTTTTCTAGACAGAGTTTCTCTGAGTAGCCCTGGCTGGCTGTCCTGGAACTCACTCTGTAGACCAGGCTGGCCTTGAACTCAGAAATCCACCTGCCTCTGCCTCCCAAATGCTGGATTAAAGGGGTGCACCGCCACCGCCCGGCTAATCAACTAGTTTTGTAATACAGAGATTTGTTACTCTTAGAGAACAAACTAAACCTAAGTGTAGAGACAGTGTATGAAAGTTAAGTCCAGAAGTGTGGCACTAGATAAAAGGGCTTCACTATATGTACAATACTAAAGACCCTTGGCCTGTTCTTCAATGTATCAGGCCATATTGTTGCAGCATATTTGATCACGTTGTGAACACCCAGATTGTGTTGTTTACTGTGAAAATCTGTTTCTAGTTGTGATTTTACTCAGCATTAACACACACCTTTAATCCTCCTGTCTGAAATACTGATATGCTCTTAGTACACAAAGAATGAAGGTAAAGTTAGTTTGTAGAAGGAAGCACTCATGTTTAATTGAGTGGCAAACAAAATGACAAATCAAAAAAAAAAAAAAAACCCCTGACAGAATAGGATATGCCCAGCTCTCACAAGAACATTGGGGAAAGACTTGAGAGAGAGCAGTGCAGGGAGAAAGAGGCAGTTTTACTGGGGTACTGTACAGAACAGGTTGCAGAGAGAAAACAGGCTAGACACAGAACGAGGTGGAAACAGAGGCAGAGTATGAGAAGAAACCAGATTAAAACATATTGTCAAAGTTAGTATGAGGCCAAGCAGAATAATTCAGTTAGAGGTCTAGAATGAAGACAGATTGAATAAGTCAGCTAGGAAAAGAGTTTGAGCCAGAACCTCTGAGCCAGAAATCAGAAAGAACTAGGAAGCTTATTCAGCAGGAAGTCTCAAAGACTGAAAGCATTCTAGACCTAAATTCAACTGTATGGAGGCTAGAAGCTTCCTAAATGTAATGGTTTGAATATGCTTGGCCCAAGGAATAGCAGTTTTAGGAGGTATGATCTTGTTGGAGTAGGTGTGGTCTTGTTGGAGGAAGTGTGTATTGTGGGTATAGACTTTAAGACCCTTATCCTAGCTCCCTGGAAGCCAGTCTATTCCTGCTTGACTTTAGAACAAGATGTAGAACTCTCAGCTCTTCCTACTTCCCTGCCTGGAAGCTGCTATGTTCCTACCTTGATGATAATGGACTGATCCTCTGAACCTGTAAGCCAGCCTCAACTAAATATTGTCCCTATAAGAACTTGCCTTGGTCATGGCAACTGTTCACAGCAGTAAAACACTCACTAAGAGAAGTTGGTTCCAGAGACTGGGATATTGCTATGATAGGCCTGACCATGCTTTTGTTTGGAAGAATGTGGACTTGGGGACTTTGGATTTGGAAAGCAAGAGAATCCTTTAAGTGGGGCTTAGTGGGCTTTCCTAGTAGAAATACGGAAGAATTTGTTGTTAAGAGAGATTTCAACTATGCAGACCTAGCCCAAGAAGTTTCAGTGGAGAAGAATTTCATTCTGCAGTGTAGAGACTATTTTTTTGGTATATTGGTGAAGAATGTGGTTGCTTTTTGCCATTGTCTGAAGGAGCAAGCTAAGATAGGAAAAATACAAAATATAGGGTTCAAGTATTAAAGGTGTACCAGGAAGTAGAATAGATCTTAATCCAATAGAATTAACAGATTAAGGGAATGGGATTTTGAGGCAAAATCTCATCCAGCTAAATTTAAGTCCAGGCATGTTGGTATACAACTTTAATCCAAGAAGACAAAGCCATGAAGACCTCTGAGTTCAAGGTCAATCTACAGAGCAAGTTCTAGGACAAGCAGTGAGGGAGTTGGAAAACAGAAAGTTGGTAGTAGAATAGGGGGTGTATGTTCTAGCCCAAGCAAGCAGCAGAACTTGGCAGCTGTGGCCACATGACCCTAGTTTTAGAGTCTAGAATAGAAGGGATTACTAGGACAATTGATGCTGGTTAGCTGGAGCTAAGAAGTTAACAGTGATTAAGAAAATACCAACATCAATGAGGTGAAATCTGGGAAGTGTTTTCTGAGGTCACAATGAATCCATGTTCCAGAGATAGCCAAGGTTGTACCTCCTGCTGCAGCTGGACTTGGTAATGTATAAGAATCACCAAGATGGTAGTGGTCTTGAAGGTGTGAAGGGGTTACGGAGAGCAGCTGAGGCTTGGCATTTTGAGAGGCCAAGGAAGGCCATTGGTGAAGGTGCAGCTTCAGTTGCAGTTGATGGCCCAGGACTGAAGGAGTTATGCAAAAAAGTTGAGGCTTGGCACCATGAAAATAGCCTATGGAAGTCTATTGGTGAAGCCTAGTTGCAGCAGAAGACCCCAGTCTTCTGTACTAGAGATTCCAGTACCATGGGATATTCACTAAAAACAGCAGCAGCAGTGGAGTAGAGTCAACCAGAGCCCTAGAGTGCTACAGAGGGCAGAGCTAGAGATGTTAATTAAGCCCTTTGGAGGAGCCCAGAAGATCATGTGTGGATGGCACCAGAAGTTATAATGTTGAAATTGCCTTAGAGACCCCAAAATGCTTGAGATGCCAGAGCTGTGGAAAGACATCTGCTGAGGAAAGTTGCTAACAGGGAATGGTACCAGTCTAGGAAAAAAAAAGTTTGTTGCAGTCAACAAAGATGAAAAAGGAAATATGAAGAGCTCTTTGACATCAGACGTGGAGATGCACAGTTTGAAGTTTGCCCAGCTGGTTTCCTGTCTTACTTTGGGGATTACAGTTAAGTGATTGGATGACTCTCAGAAGAGACTTTGAATTTAGGACTTTTAACATTGTTGAGATGCTATAGACTATGGGAACTTCGGAAGTTGGACTAAACGTATTTTTCTTTTATTATGCTATGGCTATGTATGGTTCCCATAGACTCGTGTTTAAACAAGTCTTTGGAGACCTGGGAGCCCAGCTAAGACACTGGACTAGGTCTAGGTTAGCAGAGGGAGGCAGTAAGCCTCCATGATGACAATTATATCAGATAAATAAAAGCTACTTTTACACATGATAGTATATTAAGTGAACACTTGAGTCTGGGTTGTGATTTATTCATTCGGTGAAAGAAGAAAGGATATATGTACTGAATAGTGGCATTTCGTATACTGAGTTGATGAATTTTTACTATAGTGTATGCCGTTCTTAGAAGCATTACAAAAGATAAATTCAATTCAATGTCATGTATCTGAAGTCCTCAGAACTTGAACTTTTCACATTTTCTCATTAGCATATTAGGCAGGGTTCCAAGAGAACACATGTTATTTACAATATAGGCGCATATTAGCTTTGCTTACAAGGTAGGGGCCTTAGTAGTCCAACAACAACCATCTGTATATTGAAGATGGAGAAAGAATTGTTGGTAGCTAAGTCCAAAAAGCTGGATTCCTTGGCAGTCTCAATAAATCTGGTACTGAAAAGCCTGGAATCTTGCTGCAAAGTCACTGGTGTTGGGTCCAGTTCAAAAAGGCTAAGAAACTGGACTGGGATGTCAATGGGGGATCTCAGCAGCAGTGTGCTCACATAGGAAGGCTACGCCTGCATTAGAAGGCTGCTTTCCTAGTGGACTTTCTTTTCATTTGAGTCTCCTCTAAGTCATCACTCTGTATGTCAATTCTCTCAGGACAAACACGCAAAGACATGGGTGTGTGTCATCAGTTTTTGAGTATCTTCCAATCCAGTCAAGTCAACAACTAATACCAACCAACTCACTTAGTCTATATTCATTGTTCATTGTACAAACAATTTGATTTTTTACTTCTTTCTCATAAATAAATTTAATAAACTATGATATTATCTCAAATTCCATTTCCTACAAGTCTCCTCCCTTTTCCCAAATAATCTGATTGACCGGTTGATTGAATGATGGATTTTTCATGTGTGTATGTGTATGCGTGTGAGTGTGTGTGAGTGTATGTGTGTGTGTGTGTGTGTGTGTGTGTGTGTGTGTGTGTGTGTGTTCATGGGCATGCATGCATTTAGGAACTGTAATAACTTGAGGGAGTTTGTTCTTTCCTTTCACTATGTAGATCTTGGGCAACAAATTCAGGTTATCAGGTCCATTGTCCTCTGAAACATCCCACTGGGCCATCATATAAATGTATATTTTAAATGTCTAGGATCTATATATGGGAGGAAACATGCAATATTTATTTGTCTAATGGTGGCTTATTTCAGTTAATATGTCCATCTCTACCCAGTTCCATTTATTTTTCCAACAGACAATTTATTCTTCTTTATGGTTGAATAATTGTCTGCACTCACTATATGTGTTTATCTATACTGACTGGTCTCTGGGCAGTTCTTTATTCCTTCCTAGGGATTCTGAAACAATAAATATGGGCATGCAGGTATCATTATGTGCATGCTGACTTGGTTCCTCTGGGAAGTTGTACCACTAGGTACCTTGGTACCACTAGGAAGTGGTATATACTAGGAAGTGGTATACACTAGGAAGTGGTATATCATCTGCATCACATATTGGTTCAATTTTTAGTTTCTGAGGAACATGTACAGTGGTTAGGAACTAACTCTCTCTCTCTCTCTCTCTCTCTCTCTCTCTCTTAATTCAAAAGTGATCCAAATACTAGTTTTGAGTAAATGATATTTAAATAATGCAGTACAATTTTCCCTCCAAAAAGTAAAAGAGGACAATAAGATGAATTAAATAAATATCTGAACCAAATTGGGGTCATACACTATTTAATATATGCTGAAAGTTTCACTGGCTCTTAGTCCTTTTTGTCAAGGCAGGCATAACAAGATTAAAGAAATTTCTAGTTTCGTTGAAAATATATAATCATAAGAGTCTTTAAATAATTTAGATGTAATCCTGTCATGGTCTGGTATTTTTGCTGCACTTAAACTCTTTTTTAAAATAAGAGCAAATCTGTGGAACCTTAACATTTTTTAGTAAAGAGAAACTATATGAAAAAAAATCTCTTAATAATTTTTATTCCACAAGCAGAATTTTTAAAATTCTCTTTCTTTTCTTTAAAATAACAATAGATTCTTCTCTCATACCATACATTCTGACCACAGTTTTCCCTCTGTCTGCGCTTCCCAGTTCCCCATACTTACCCTGTCCTCCAAATCAATTGCCCCTCCACCTCCCTTGAGGAATGAACAAGCCTCCATGAGGCAACAGTCAAACAGAACCAAACTAAATACAGTAATAAGTATATAATAAGTAATAATATAAGGCAAAAGCCCTCATAAGGAGGCTGGACAAAACAACCCAATAGGAGGAAAAGTTTCAAGTGCAGGCAAAAGAGTCAGAGACACATCCACTCCCACTGTTAGGATCTCTACAAATACACTAAGCCAACAGCTATAACATACATACAGGGGACCTGCAGACCCATGCAGGCTATGTACTTGTCACTTTAGACTCTGTGAGCCCATTCGAGCTCTGCTTACTTTATTCAGTGGTCCATGTTCTCCTGGTGTCTTCCATCCCTTCTGACTCCTACAATCTTCCAGCCTCTCTTCTACAGGATTCCCTGAAGTCCAAGGAGTAGTACCTGATAAAGACTTCCAGTTTAGGGTCCTCACATAATTATTGGCTGTGCGTCTTTGCTGTCTTTGCTTATGCTCCCATCTGCTGCAGAAGGAAACCACTCTGACGATGATTGTGCAAGGCACCAATCTGTGAGCATAACAAGATATCATTAAAAATCATTTCATTAGGCTTTTTGACCAGTCATGTTTGGTTCTACCCTAGGTCTCTTGGCTATCCTGTCCGTGTAGGGCATGGATTCTCAGGGAGTGGGCTCCAAGTTAAATTAGACATTAGTTGGCCACTCCCAGAAGTTCTTATGCCACCATTGCCACCGTATATCTTTCTGGCAGAACGGGTTGTAGGCCAAAGGTTTTATAACTAGTTTGGTGTTTACATTTCTCTTTAGGTAGCCTGCAGAATACCTTCCTGCACCAAGGACACATGAACATAGGGATAAAGGCTTCGTGCAGACTCCAGCTTAACCTCACAGCATTCAGGAAGCTCTGTGAATGACGTCATAGGCAAACGAGCCATACTCTCTGTTTACAGAGAGCAACCCTCTGTTCTAGCCTGGGTTGTGTGGGGATCCCCACAGGACCCCCTTGTCCAAAACTCAAAAGAATATAAACCATCCCCCCAACTGGAAGCATTAATGTCTACAAAAGATGGTCAATTCAGACTCCATATCCTTCATGGCTAGGATCTCTGTTATAATCACCATCATAAATTCCAGAATATTTCCATTTTCCACACTGCCCACATCCCCATATATTTATTTAAAAGTTTTCCTAACATATCATGCTGCAGTTTTCTTCTGTCTGATCTAAGAATTTCAATAAACTGTTTAGAAATTAATGTGGTTAAAGAAAAATAAAACAAAATTCTAAGTAGAAGACAGGGCCCAAAACTAAATAGTAGCTAATAAAACATTAAAATTCTGTCTTTTTTTTTTCATCTAATCATATAAAGCCAGCTATGTTACCTCTTTACTGAATTTCAATTTCTAGATTTAAAAGAAAAAATTATCTAACCAAAGTTATCTAAAGCTGTTTACTATCTTTCATACACAATTACCCTAACAATTCCCTGAATTAAAATGACTCATTTATTTTATAGGAAAAATGCCTCATACCATTTCCCACCCTCTTCATTTTGTCATAGATATTTATTCCTGTAACATATTACACCTCTTTAAGAACAGTGAGAGTCCCCTCCCCGGCCTTATTTAATCAGCCTTATCTAACCATGTGTTGTTGTTTTTTCCCCACCTGTCACTATGACCAACAATTACTTTTAAGAATGTCAGATGTGCTGGGCAATGGTGGCACACACCTTTAATCCCCCCACTTGTGAAGCAGTGGCCTGCAGATTTCTGAGTTCGAGACCAGCTTGGTCTACAGAGTGAGTTCCAGGACAACCAGGGACACACAGAGAATTCCTGCCTCAGAAGAAAAAAAAATGACTGAGGTGTTCTAACAATGCTATGCAAGAGGGTTCAGTGGACACCTTGTAGGCCCAGCTTGCCCTTCCAGTTGTTTTCCATCTTAGACTGTAGTCTAAAGGCAACAATTTAGATTTTCTTTTAGTTTATCAAGAAGTTGGGCATGTATAATGATTATTAAGTCTAGGCTTCTGCTAAATATATACACACAATATACAGAATACATAAGTAAATAATGAATGAAACACATGCTCCTTTATTTGGGAATTAGTTCCTACAGGGATTTAAAGGAGAAAATGCATTCTCATATCATGTTAGATTTCTGAGATGATGGTCTGTTTGAAGATAAATATGATGCATATCTTCTGCTAATACATGTGACTGATAAACACGGGGGGTTCATGTACATGAAGGAAGAGGGGAAGGGGAAGGAAAAGAGAAAAGATGAGGAACACATGATGCAAAAGGCGAGGGAGAAGACCTTGAAGTAAGAGAAAGTGGTCCTGCTAGAAGGAATAAAGTCCTGATCCACAGTGTCCTAGAATGGAATGAAGAATGGGTAACATAGCTTACTTCCAATTAAGAATTTTTTAAAAAAAAAAAATCATTTTTCTTAACATCCTTCATACTTTGCAATTATAAAACCAATAACGTACATTGATTTTGATATGCCTGTATTGTTTATAATGTGGGGATATGTACTAACTTATCTCCAAATTTTATATTGAAATATCACAGCATCAGGGAATGGTTGCTCTCTGTTTTCACTTCACAGCTAAGAAGCAGATCAGAGATTAAACAAACAGAATTAGGTTTATGACAAAACCAGTAAATTAGATCAAGTACCCACACATTTTTTTAACTCCCTTCCCCATCTAAACTGCATGAGACAATACTTCTGCATCGGCCTCTGTGGGAACCAGCTGTAACAGACATCATCTTCCAATCTATATTGTTTCTCCATACTTCTGTTCCCAATGGTAGTATCCTGTTGGGAATATCCTGTGGACCTATTTGATGTCATTGTTAAAAAAGAAGTCTTAAACAAGCTCTCCTCTCTGAATTGCTGAGAACACATAGGCAAACTGAAGTCTCAGCTGTTCTCTGTATACTGTAACACTGGCATTCAAGACCTCTCTACTCACTCTGTCCCTTCTCTTTACAGCACTCTAAAAAGAATGGGTCGGTTAAGTCCAGATAATCTAAGTTAACAAGGAGAATATCCCAGAAAGGCTCTGGGTGCTCAGGTCACACTGTCATGTTCAGAAAGCTGAGGCAGCCTCTCACTCTGCCTTCTGCTCTGGAGTCTTTCTTGGTCATTCTCAAACTTAAGCCCTCCTCACTTTTCATGCCTTTCTCCTCCAGCTTAGACCCCCCTCACACAGATGTATCTAAACCAAGCCTAGGAAAGGTCTTCTGAAACAGAATGAGGAAGCATTTTTTTAGTTGATCCACCAAAGGTGTGCAGTAGGAACTACAGTTTCTTGTGTTACAGGGAAGTTTGGGAAGGAGTTTATGGTGAAAGGACTATTTTCTAGTGAGCTACATGGCAAGCTAGCTGGCTTCAAACCTATCATTTTCTTATCTCAGATATCTTTTAAAAACCAAAAGTCAGAGACTGGAGATAAACACACAAATTCCTTTTTCTCCCAGTCTGTGCTTTTTCTCATTCCTTTAACCATAGATATCTAAACATGGGACCCAAGGATTTTAGATTCTCCTGGGTAAGATGTATGTACTGAAATATGTCACCTTTCCATTTTAACCAATATACAAACAAGCCAAAAATGAACAAAATTTAATACTTATAAAATATATCCAAAGCATAATGATTAGAGAAATATAATGTAGTAATCATGTTTTATAAACATCCCTTCATATGTTTGATGTAAGAGATAAAGAGGATATTCGTCATAGAGGGGAACATATAGGCATAAAAGAATTCTAATGAATTGCCCTGTGGCTAGTTTTATTTGCTTTGTTTTGTTGTTAGACAAGATCTCATGTGTGCAAGTTGGCCTCAGATTCTCTCTGTAGCACAATCTGGTCATGACTTTTTCATCTTTCTGCCTTCTCTTCCCAAGTGTTGAGATCATATGATTGTGCACAGCTATAACAAGATATTAGTTCTAATATCAGAATCACACACACACACACATTTTTAATGTCTCTACTCTTCTCTAATTTCCAAATACATGTGGTTTGCCATCTTAGCTTTATAGCTAGGAAAAGGGGTGTTCTAAAAGTAGATGTGTTGTCTTGTCCATGTGATTTTCCTGCATTGCCCTAGACAGACAGTAGAATACCTGGGCTGTATAGGAATGTCTCTAAACATTTAAATCGCTCAAAGAGAATCCTACAATCAGTTTGTCATCAGCCACTACTGCACACAGAGCTGAGGTCCAGGATCATGTGAGTGTGGCTGAGCATGGACTTTTCCCCAAGGGGGAACTCTAGGGATGTGGAGAAGGTGGGACACAGTTTTACTGTGCTGTTTCCAACGTTTAAATGCACATAGCACTCTAAGTACATAATTTCTTTCTGAAGGAGGTTTTCTGCTGAAGTGTAGACCATGATTTCCATTAAACCATAAATCTGTTGGCTGTTAAGTCTACTATACAATGAAATCAATGCAATCACCCATACCCATGGTTCACTGGAAAATATAAACTGACTTTCTTGCCCCAAGGGGAATGGGTTAAGTAATGCAAAAGGTTTTGCTCAGGCACTCTGCACAGGGCATCACTTTGAAATGGAGATCCTGACTGCAAAGCTTTTCATTGTACCTGCCAATTCTCCTTCTTCTCCCCCAAACACAAACTCCTATTCCACATTGAAGAATGAGTAATGGCTTTAAAGTGCCCAGAATATGTTCATAATAATTGATACTTCAGCCTCTTGTGCCAGGGCTACACGGATGGAATACTTTATTTTGAAAGCTGGTGAATGTGTGTTTCTCCCTCTGGTGTGATGACCAAAATGAGCATGCTGACAATCAGTGTTGGACCAGTGCAACCTGAATACAGACAGTGTCCATCTTCCATGTACAGGAGTGCCAGAGACTTACATAATGCATCTGACATATCAGAGTTTTCTTGAAGGAGGTGGGGATAAAGACATGATATAGCATATATCTGGGGAACAACATTTTTCCTAGAGAAATCAGGCCTGCATTAATACAGGTTGACATCAGATTAGACTCTGTAGTTTAGCATACTTATAATAGATAGAGTTCCTTTTAAATCCAGGATATACACTTTTTATTTTATTTTATTTTATTTTATTTTATTTTATTTTATTCAAACCAATATATTTTAAAATTGTTGAAACCTTCTCTCTTTATGGAAGAAATTCCTGTATCTATTACTTCAGATTTTTCAAATATAAATTTCCAAATACTTTGAAAAAATAATTTTAAGATAATCCATTTGGTTTCCATAGCTTCACTATACTTGAATCACCACTTCAGTGGTGAAAGAGAATGTTCATAGCAGCCTTATTTATAATAGCCAGAAATTGGAAACAACCCAGATGTCCCTCAACAGAGGAATGGATACAGAAACTGTGGTACATCTACACAATGGAGTACTACTCAGCTATTAAAAACAATGAATTTATGAAATTTTTAGGGAAATGGATACATCTGGAGAATATCATCCTGAGTGGAGTAGCCCAATCACAAAAGAACACTCATGGTATGCACTCACTGATAAGTGGATGTTAGTCCAGAAGTTCAGAATACCCAAAATAGAATCCACAAACCACAAGAAACTCAAGAAGAAAAAAGACCAAACTGTGGATACTTTGTTCCTTCTTAATGGAGTTGCAGAGACAAAGTATGGAGCAGAGACTGAAGGAAGGACAATCCAGAGACTGCCCCACCTGGGAATCCTTCCCATATACAATCACCAAACCCAAACACTACTGTGGATGCCAGCAAATGCTGGCTGATAGGAGCCTGATATAGCTGTCTCATGAAAGGTTCCGCAAGTGCCCGACTAATACAGAAGTAGAGGGTCACAGCCATCCATTGGACGGAGCACTGGGTTCCTAATAAAGGAGCTAGAGTAAAGACCCAAGGAGATGAAGGGTTTGCAGTCCCTTAGGAAGAACAACAATACGAACTAACTAGTACCCTCAGAGCTCCGAGGGACTAAACCATCAACCAAAGAGAACACATAGTGGGATTCATGGCCCCAGCTGCATATGTAGCCAAGGATGGCCTAGTTGGTCATTAACCAGAGGAGAGGCCTTTGGTCCTGTGAAGGCTCTATACCCCAGTGTAGGGGAATGCCTGGGCTAAGAAGTCAGCGAAGGTGG
>JADRCD010215439.1:0-11308 GCA_019843815.1 Montemys delectorum
TTCAACACCTGTGCCTCCCATAAATAGCGGATGACAGGTACTGTACCCCCTGGGAAAAGAACAAAGGATCCCTGGGTGGAACCCCGCCAGGAGGCTACCCCTTCCACGAGAAATGAAGGATTCAGGCTCACTGCTGTGGTCCTTAGGACAGGGATGTGATGATGCAGCCAGAGCAGGCTGCACTGGATCCACCTGAACCCTGTCACTGTCTGTCCCTCTGTCCATTCCGTGCTTCCACTAGCCTGGCTACCAGCTCCTGGAGGCCATGGTGAGGCCAAAAACACAGATTTCGGCAGCTAGAGTCTCTGAACATAAAGTTAGAGGTAGTCCTGGAAAGTTGCACAAGTTCCGTCTTCCTGGAGTCTAACCCCTTCCCAGGCCTGGAGTGAGGGCAGCTTCTCTCCCCCATTTCCATCCCTGCTTGACACCTGGCAGGATCTCACTGCTGGGACCTGGGACCTCCCTCTCTGGACCACGTGGCTCCTTCTCCCCCCCCCCCCCAGTCTGGACCTTGTTTTGGGCATGAGCAGTTTCCTAGGGCTTCTCTCTCTGTCCCTCTAATCTCCTACTCTCAGGGTCCCAGTGTGGACCTCGATCCTATTCTCAGGGTCTGGAACCACCTCGGCTCCCTTCCAACCTTACAGACGACTTTTCCTCCACTGAGTTCCCCAGCTCTACCATCTCCTACCCTTCTGCGGTCCCCAGGGTATATCCCAGAGCCCAGACTCTTCCCTGGCAGTTGGAGACATTCTCTTATACCAGCTCCGTACCTGCCTGTAAGCAAAATCCTCACCTCTTCAACTACTCCATCACATTCACCAAAAAAAAACCCCACTTCCTACCTGTGTCCATCTATCTATCTGTCCATCCAGCGGTCTTGCCCTCCACTCTCCTAGGCACACACTACTCAGGGCCCCCAGATTGGGTTGCACCAAAAGGTGACTAAGCTCTAGCTTCTTTGAGGCGGCTGGGGGTGGGGGTGGGGGTGGGGGTGGGGGGGAGGTAGCCCAGGAACTAGCAGGTTAGAGGCAAGAGTGAATCACGGGGAACTGTGGTCTCGAGTACAGATAGGCCCTAGACTTTGCATACCCCAAGGCTTTGAAGCTACATGCTTGCTCCCAAACCCACTCTTCTTGTTCACATTTCCCTCTGCTAGTGACAATCTCTGCCTCTCCTTCCAGGGTTACCCGGCCTAGGAACCCCCTGACCTGCCCTTTAGCATACCCTGACCATAACACCCACCCCCCCTTGCCACCACTGCCACCACCTCTTCCCCTGAACCTGTCCCCACACACAACCAAAAATTATCTCTTTTTTTTGTTCCCCTCTCTCTCCCCCTTTAAACCCTTGTGTGTTAGCACTTCGAAGAACACCATCACCCTACAGATGGGAAAAGGGTTTCCCAGGACAGTGACCTTCCCTCAGCCACCTACTTAGTGTGCATCAAGGGGGCCGAGGTCAAACTCCAGGTTAAGACGGCAAAACATCTTGGGCCCATCGGCAGGACACTGGAGATCACTCACTGTTTCTTCTGCCTGGCCCACAGTTTGTCTCATACTACTTGTGTGGGCTGACCTTAGCCTCACGTCAAGCCATGAACAGGAAGGCTAGCCCAGCCCAGAACAGTCATGGTCAGCCTCTCAGGGAATGCATACTGGCTAGGGGTTGCTCAAGAGACACTTAGAACTTGAGAGAACTTGGGAAGTCCCAAAATGCAAGGGCTGAGCTTTGAGATCTTGTACTACCCATACTCCGGGAACCAGCAAACTTGGAGCAGCGACTACAGACCCAGACAAGCAGGGCTTTCTCAAGCCTCTTTCAAAGAGCTCTCTACCATTATTTTAAGTGTCCTGACACCAACGGCATCCTTGGTTGGGTGTGGGCAATCTCCTGAAAGGCACACGGAGTCTACGAGTACAGAGGAAGCTGGGTAGTAGGGCAACCAGCTCGGAGTTCCAGGTAGAAGGACAGAGAACAGCTCCTCATCTCACGGAGACTAAGTACAAGTCTCTGGTTGGGTAAGAAGAGGGGGTCCGAATTCCTCCCCAGCCATCAGGAGAATACATGCTCTGCTTGCCCCAGTCCTGGGAAGAAGGAGTCCTGGCGATTGTCTGTCTGCCTGCTGCATCTGTCGCTCTGGACCACTGTGAATCCCTGCTCCTCCCATGACATAGGCGGGCAAAATCAGTCTAGAGGTTCCAAAAGCAGACCCCTCCGTGCCCATCCTCTGCCAAACCCTTGAGAGTCGTTACCGTTCCCGCCATTTCCACCCCTGCTTTGGGCACCCCCTGGCACCCACCCTGTTGTTCCGCTGAACTCCCCGTAGCGTCCTAAGTCGAGTTCCCGCTACCCCAGTCAACAGGATGCTCCCCTCCAATCCTGGGTTCCAAACTCCCCTGCTCTTGCTGCTGCTTTTCCTGCAGCAGCAGCCTGGTGCCCGCTTGAACCCCTAACCCGAGAGTCTGACCCGCCTACCTCCGGCCGCGCCTCGACGTCCGCAGCCTAGCTTTGGCAGGGACGCGCCCTAAAGGGACTTGTGTGCTCGCAGGTTCACAGTCCCCTCCGCGCGGGGACAAATCGACGGCTGTAGCCGCGCGCGTCGCCGGCGGGGCTAGACGACTGTATGGCATCCCGCCACCCCTGCCTGACTCGAGCCCCTTCCTCCCTACCTGCCCTTGAGCCCTTTCGGGTCGCTGAGGACCGCCCCGATGGCACCGCACTTGGGATGTGACCGCGCCGAGGACCGAGGCTGCGACCACTCCCGAAGCGGCCGGGGTAGGCTGGGACCTCGGCACCCGCGGACTCCACTCCCGACAGCAGGAAGGAAGGATCGGAGGGAGCGGCGGGCGCTCCGAGGACCCTGGTCCGCTCAGACCTCCAGGCCCCGCAGCCTCCGACGGCCACAACTGCCAAGACGCCCACCCGAGACCCCTCCCGCTCTCCAGGGTCCCTAGGACCCAGGACCCCCGCTGACCTGCCTCTTGCTTTGGCTCCCACCGTCTCAGCGACCGCTCCGGCTCCAGCTCTGGCCGCGCCGCTCATGGGCGCACCCTGCAGGCGACTTCGAAAGCAGCGCGGCTCCCGCCCCGCCCCGCCGCTGGGGGAAACCGAGGCCCCGAGGTGGGAACCGGAGGAAATGGCCCTGGGAGGGCTAGGTGGTGATGGGTCCCGCAGCAAAGCACCCTTCGCCCCAACGTGGGCGCTTCAGCTCCACGCTTCCTGACTGCCTCCTCCAGCGCCACTCCCACCCCCACCCGAGTGCCCCCACCCATGAAGCCTTGGCGCCCCACCCCTCTCCGGTGGCTCCTCCACAAGGCATCAGGCTGCCTGTGCCACTCTGGTCCTCCCAGTTTTGTCCTTTATCGGAGCTAAGCTGCCCTAATGCCGTTATGCCCCAAGTTGCTCCACACCCGACCCTAGACCGGGGCTCCGGGCGGAGGGGGTGGGGTGGGGTGGGGTGGGGGTTGGTCCTTTACAGTTTTTACATCCCTGATGTGAACCGTGACTCCTCCCCCACATCCCTACTTCTCTGAACTACTGAGCAAGGAGGGAGTGCATCTGCACCACAGCCTCACTAGGACTCTCAGACTTTCTGAGCTGGGGAACTCCTCCTCTCGCGACTGGAGGCGGCTGGACCCCGAAGTCTGCGTGGAATCTTGTCTCTCTGGAAGGATTTGCAAACCTCAATCTGTTCGCAGCAGGACAAGCCCTTCACACACCCAGGCATCGATGGCCAAGGCCTTTCTGGAACCTTGTCTTCTAGAACCTCCTGGAACCCACAGGCTGTCGGCTAGAGGGGAGCGTGTGGAGGGGCTTGCTGAAAGCCAGGCTAGACCCCGAGGGCTGCGGTCTGGATGGGAAGGAACAACTCATTAGAAGTAGGCGCGAAGTGAGTGCAGGTGCCCGGTCCGCCCTCCCTCGGAGAAGCCAAATGGCTGCCTTTGAAATGGTGATTGTCTTCTACCAGGACTTGCCTTTGACCGGCAGTCTCTCCGGCTCCTTCCACCGAAGTCTGACCTTTTGTTTTCCATTTGATGAGCCCAGCCCCTAGCAGGATTACAGCATCCGTGGGGCATCTATAGATCTGGTGAGAGTAGGGACCTTCCGCACAATCTGAATTAAACCTGAGATCCCCTGGAGGGAGCACGAGAGACTGGAGCACTGCCATCTCAGCTTCAATGCCTAGAACCATCACCAAGCAGGACCACTTCCAAGGGCTGCCCTGACCCTGGTCGTGCACCACCACCGACATATGCCTTCCCGGGGATGGGATGTAGTTATTTCTGTTTAGCCACCTCCTGACACTTGCCCAGCAGCTAGTAGCATAGGGGTAAGGATGAGACACAACCAAGCTAGGGCCTATTCTCAAACTGCATCCTTGTTTCTGAGTTCTCACGGGGGGGGGGGGGGGGGGGGGAGACGACAATACCATCCTGCCCATTCCTGTCAAGATGCATGTCCTGGGATGACTGTCTTGAAAATCTCCCTTGAAGGGGATATGGGGACTCACGAAGTAGAGGCCAACACTTGGCCAGTAATGGGAGGGGGGTGTCCCTCCTGTTTTCTGATGCTTCTTGCTCACCCATTCCAATTCCAGGGCCCAGCATCTTTCTCCAGGAGTGTCCTCCCACCCCGGAGCAGTTGTTCTCAACCTGTGGATGGCAATCCCTTTGGCAAACCTCTATCTCCAAAAATATTTACATTATGATTCATACTAGCAGCAAATTATTGTTACAAAGCAACAGTAACAACAACAACAACAACAACAACAACAAACCTTTATGGTTGGGGGGGTCACTACAACCTGAGGAACTCTATTAAATGTTTGCACCATGAGGAAGTTTGAGAACCATTGGGCCAGACAGAGGGTCTTGCCTGGCCCAGGAAGGAAAGCCTCCTTCCCAAGACTGGTCCTCAGGAAAACCAAGTCAGTGAGTGGCCTCTGCTGTTCACCCTTAGGTTCTGATGGGTAGCATCACACCACAGACTTCGTCCTATGGCCATGACAGTTAAAGCCTGCTTGGCTTCAGCGCCGTAGGCTCACATGTCATGAAGCTGTGCAGAGCCACAAGAAGGTAGCTCGGGCTTTCCCAGCCAATAAAGGTTCACTTTGGTCTTGGCCTGACTCCCTTCGCCAAACAGGAGCCTCCCTGAAAAGGCTTCAAAGGCAGAAGGTATAGATAGGGCTGCTCCTGGTGGTGTGACGGTGCACACAGCCCCTAGAAGCCTGGTTTCTAGCCCTGGGTTTTGGTTTGTCTGTATAGCCTCAGGCAGCCTTTGAAAGTCACAGCAGCTGCCCACCCTTCCTTATGTCCAGGTGCTAACTCCTTAGCCCTAACCATGGGGCCAGCTGGGCTCTGTCATGTTCCAGAATTCCACTCTCAGACTACTCCCCCCTCCCAACCCCCAGCCCTTTGTTCCTGCCCAGGATGCACCTGTGTGGCCTCTGGCCCTCATTGTTTGCTCTAGGGCCAGCTGAGCCACATCAGGGAACGAGACCACGCCAAGACTAGGACCATGGACCTAGTGGGCCCTGGGCCAAGTCCCCCAAGAACCTTGGGCCACCCCAAGTGTTCAATCTTCTTCCTGTGAGCAAGAGGCTTAAGTTCACCCTCAGAGGGGACACCCCGAAAAGGCAAAATAATGCCAGAGGAAGCGGCCAAATCCAAAGCATGGCAGACAGGAGGGCAATCCCTCCCAACCTGCAGCCTTATGGGAAAATCCTCCATCCTACACCCACTTCTTACCATAGGGTCGAGAGGAGCTGGCTAGGAGTCAACCTTGGAGCTAAATCTGGTGTGGTACTGTAGACAGGAAAACAGCTGAGGTGTGTGCAGCTGGCTTGCTTGGCCCCCATGGTGGAACACTCAGCAGCTCCTAACACTAGGGTTTGCCACTTAGCGCCCCCAAGGATGGCCTTAAGCCTCCTCCTTGTGCTCCCCGCACCCCCAGTCCTGAGACCCAGCATGCCTCCCTCACATGAGAGGTCGCCTGGCAGTAGGATCCTGCAGAGGTCAGAACAGCTCCAACATATTCCAAGTGGTGGGGTCCACCTTGAGGAGGATCCTGGCGTCCAGCCTATGCAAGAACCGCATGCAAAGCACACCTGCTTGGAGCCAAGATCTTGTTCTCCCTCTTCTCGGCTCCCAAATGGCAGAGACCTTGCTGTCCCTCCTTGCACACAGGGCAAAGCAGACACCCTCTAGGAACATTTGTGACAAAGACCAGTCCTCCCAGGCTGCTTGGGGTAAACCGCATGCCTCTGACCCACCCTCCTGCCAATTCATCTGCTAGAAGTGTGGCTTCCTCTCCTTTATGCCCACATGGCCTCCTGGGGAATCCAACCTGCTGCTGTCAGAGTTCCACCAGAATAGAATCCCAGCAGTCTGGGCCTCCATCCTCACATGGTAGCCTCGAATTGAGACCATTCACATCTCTGACCACTTCCCATTTGGAGAGATACAAACAACACAGCTGCCCTTCCCCCCTTACTCGCCCCCCCACCCCCAGCTCCCTTGAGATTTTGGGAAGTGCTAACCCTGTTAGGATAGGGCAAGAACTGGCTCCCAGAGACTATAGGTCCAGGGGTCTGGGGAACTTTCTAGTTACCTCTTTTTTCCCCCAGGAACCTATTTTCCTTTTCTAATAGAGCTGCCTCTCACAGAAGCGCTGAACACTGCGCCCCACCCCCTCCCCCAGTCCCTAATCAAGGTACTGGCTGGGACAGGCAATAACAGGTCTATCTATGATAAAGAAAGATGTATCACTGTAGGACTTCTGCAGATAAACTAGGTTCCCCAGGAGCCCCTTGTGGGTCAGCATATATCCCAGGGACAGACCAGAGAGCCACAGACAGGGTCAGTACTCCTCCCGCCATGCATCAAGTTTTGTCTTGCTTAGGACACAAATCCAGTGTTCAGATACTGAGGAAGAGCTGGAGCACCTCTTGTCCAGCCTCTGCCATGACTGCTCCAAGAATTCAGCACAGGTATTTTACTCCAGGCTCAAGTTAGGGTCTCATGGGTTGTCCTGGGCACCTGCAGTGTTGGCTTCACTAGAGGTCATGGCTTTATGGGCACACTGAGAACATATCCAAACTCAGGCCAGCAGTGGACTGACTCCCTGGGACCCCAAGTCCTGGAGAGTAGCAGGCCCAGGCAGCTTATCATGGATGCCTGGAGTGCAGGTGGTAAGCCCAGAGACTTCTTTCTGCAAGTGGTATGTGCATTGTCTAACCTGATCACACTGGATTTGAAAACATTGCACACAAAGAAGCATCAGTGAGTGGGGGTACGGTCCAGAGGCACAGTGTGTGTATGTTATGTGCAAGGTCCTGCTGAGTTTGAGCCCCAGCACTAGAACAAAAAGATGCACAGGGAAAAATTACTTATGTAGCTGCCTCTAGGTAGAAACCCCCACCCCTGTAATTTTATATACCCTGAAATCTAACTCTAAGAAGTTAACATTTATAAAAAGAAAACAAAATAAAACCCTTGGGACATCCTGATCAAATGTGTGCTATGCTGGGGGCTTCACTCCTGCAGGGACTCTGCCGTGGGAAATGCTGGCTCTAAGATGGGATCTTGGGACCTGCCATAGTTACCATGTGGTTTCAGGGCAGGCCGGAACCTCTGGACTCATCCATTTCCTCCTCCCTCTGCCCAGACCTGCCTGGGCCCAAATGGCAGGGTGCTAAGCAGGTGAACCCGAGGCAGGTGCACCCATGCATGCCTTCCACCTGATTCCACAGGAGGAGGGAGAGTTCTGGTCTGTGTGAGGTCAGAAGGAGAGCAGGGAGGGAGGACAAACTAGGAAATCAAATCATGACACTTTAATACATTCGAGAGTATTTACTAGAACAAATGACAAAGCATCACTCATCATCAGAAGCCTGTGACTGACAACAGTAGGAAGGTAACTGGTCCTTCTGCAGTGGAGCTTGTGCTTTAGGAAAGAGAGGCGAGCTTGTATCAGAGAGCTTCCCAGGAAGCAGCCCTAGAACGAGGGAACTTCCAGACATCACCTTTTTTGGGGGACAGGGTCTCATCTTGCAATCGACAGTAACACTGAACTCATGATCCTCCTGCCTCCGTTTTCCAAGTACTAGAATTACAGATATGCACCACACTCAGTGTATATGGTTGTGGGGAACAACCCAGGGCATTGTAGACAGGCACTCTACCAACTCCCAAATCCTATTTTTATAGCACATGGCTGTCTACAAGTATGCCCAGAGGGCTAACAGTGCTCTTTAAGGGGCCTATTAAAGAAGGAAAAAAAGCAATGGGCTGGAGACTGCTCCACACTTGTGGGCCCTCACACAAACATGGGCAGCCTGGCCCTGGCTGTGATGGGCATCCAGTCTGCGTGCGTGTGTGTGTGTGTGTGTGTGTGTGTGTGTGCAAGAGGGTCTCCTCTAGCCTACCATCTGTCCCTGCTACTGGCTCTAGGCCTATCCCAGGCCCACAGAGTCCAGAACAGAAATGTTATCTCTATATGGACATACCCTTCCGCAGCAGCTGACTTACTCCAAATCCTTTCAGAAGACTCTGGCAACTTCTATGCTGGCATGAGGCTCATATAGCCAGCAGGGGACAGAAGTTGTGAACTGCAAGCCCAGGAAAGTCTCTTTAACAAGACAACCCCTTTGCATGATAATAAATAAAACCTGGCCTCAGATCAATCACCCTGGTGCACAGTGGACAGTCCTCAGTGAAGGCAAATACAGCAGAGGCTGGAAGCTCAGAGAAATTCAGTGGAGACTCATTTGGAAACAGTGTTTCTCACGTAATAGTCAGTCACCCTGACAGGAGGTCATCAATGGAACAAGAGCAAGAACAGAATTGGGCCAAGGAGGACCAGAGAGGCACTGGGACAGATACTCTGCAGCATGAGCTGCCAGATTTAGACATTTATGCAGGGTGGAGGGGTAGGGCTGGCCATCTGATGGCAACACATATAGACACAGCCCACTTCCTAATAACTACTTTCAAACGGCTTCCTTCTCTAGGTTCCATAGACACATTGGATTCCCAGTCTGTAGCATTATGCTTGAATACAGAACCTCACTCGGTCCATGTTTGGCCTGGCATGCCTCCTGGGAGACATTCCCACCATCCATCTTGTTACTGAGGCTGTGGCCCCATTTCTACTGATGGCCAGTCTTCCGCAGGGTGTCTTGCAGGTGGCAAACAAGTGTTTCCCGGAAGCAACAGGTCTTGACATTGTTCAAACAACAGCTTCTGTGTCAGGCACATGAAATAAGGGCTTCCTATTCTCGAAAAGGGGCTGCTAAATTCCAGCCAGAAATCAACAAACCGGGTAAGGCCTTGGCTCGTGATGTAGGCCCCACAGCCCAGGCACAGCATGGAGCCACCTCTCCTAGAGTCCCCATCAACATGCAGGATCCTCATGCAGGTCTAGGCTCAGCTGTCCTGGTGCAGGGCTAAGGCACTGTCTTAACTCCTGCCCTGGAGGGGCAGCCACCAGTGTGACTTGAATCTCTGGCTCCCTAAAGCACATCCTTTTTCCTACTGCACAAACCCTCACTCTCACCATGCTAATGCCCACATTCTGTGTTTTATTTCTATGCTTACTAAAACAAGTAACTTTGGTACTAACAGAACAGGAGCTATTTTACCAATCTTGCTTGAATGAGGAGAACTCCTTGTGACCAGACTTTCTTCTGCTATAGGCAAGTGGCTGAGCACCCACTGAGTGTGCCACCTGTGTCTTGCTGCTGACAAACATCTGCTTGGTGGCAGTGTAGACTCAACTAGTTGTGGGCCTCTAAGCAGGGCTTTAACACTCCTAAGTTAATTGCAGTGGTTAGGACAGTCCTCTCGCATGGAAGGGGTACTGTCCCTCTTCTCTGACACACTCCTAGAACCCAGGCCCACATGAAGGGACCAAGGCCAGCTCTGTCCAGCACTGGGAATCATGTGGATGACAGTCAAGAAGTTCAATGGCTAAAGCTTTCACTAACCCGTGGTTCCCACAACTTAATCCCATTTCCCCAGATGAGCCGGGCACAAGCCTTTATGTTTTCACACTCCAGGGTACTGATGGAGCTGGATGGTCCCCAGAAGTAGGCTGGCGGTGTGCTGTACTTCTGATCCCGAGGACAGCCATGTGGAAGAGCCCTGGTCTGCAGTTCCAGTTCCAGTTCCAGTGCAGAGGCCTAGAGCTGGGCACACTCCCTGCAGGGAGGCCCAGAGTCGCTGAAAGCTTTAGGGGTTCTAGCTAATGGTGTTGGTGTCACTTGGTGACTGCAGAGGTCCCTAGCTGGTATCAGCTGCTCCTGTGTGCTCAGGTTTCAAAGTACTTGTAGATGGCTGTGACATACAGCATGACATTCTGCCAGTCGGGCCGTTCAGTGCGCGCCATTTCATTGATGTCCTGCAGAGAAGGAGCTCAATTAGGACTCGTTTCCCGTCCCAGGCCACCCCAATGGGCTCTAGTCCCATAAGCAGCAGACAATTTTTAGTCTAAGGCTTTGCCTCTCTCAGAGGACCGGCCGGCCTCCAGTACTCGCTCTGCTTCCAAAGGCCCCTGTGAGCACCTCCTTCCTGAGTGCTGAAGTCCCACTCCTCTCTGCCCCAGCCACGGCTTATCAAGTGGCAACTCTCCCTCCTCAGACTTTCTAGGCTCTTTCTAGGCTGTTCTCTGGAGATACTTTCGGGCTGACAGCATCACAGTATGTCACAGGTTATCAAGGACTTTCTTTTTTGGCTGCCTTCCGCAGAGTACTAGTGACCTGTGGTATGGAAATAGAGTGGCTCCTGCCCCAGGGTCTCAGCACCTGTCCCAAGGGCCAGTGACAACTATAGAGCAGGGCCAGGTAGGCTAAGACAACTATTCCACAGTCGAGGAACCCAGAAATGTCACTGAGCATGTGGGATGCGAAGGGCTGTCCTTAGCAAGTTAAGACAGGGAACAAGTCGGTTGGCTTGTGAAAAATCTTGATGGTAAGATTCTTCATTAGGCTAAAACACCTAGCATCTTTTATATGGGACAACCCTTTGTACACCGTGTGCCACGTCCTACAATAATTGTACCTGATCTCTTCCTACACAGCCGGACAGAAGCTAGCCTAAGCAAGCATGCTTCTATGAGTTTCCAAGACACAGTATAGGTGAACACTGTTCTAGTGTAAGTATTAATGTAAATATTTCTTCCTGGCCCATGCAGTTGCTACACGTCAAGGAAATGGGTCCCTATAGCTAAGGAGACTGACCTGGAGACCCGCAGGTTTCCTAGCACCCTGAGAACGTTCTGGTCCCACAGGACCCCTTCTTTTGTACACAGC
>JADRCD010215439.1:11318-51480 GCA_019843815.1 Montemys delectorum
GAACGTTCTGGTCCCACAGGACCCCTTCTTTTGTACACAGCCCTGAGCAGGAACAGGTCTGGGCTCTGCCACTGTTCCATGTGGAGCAAGTCCCTCTAGGTGTAGAGGCATCCCTTTGCATCTAGATGTGGCAGGTTTGTAGAGGACAGCAAGAGCTGACAGATGACTGTGTGAGGCCAGCAGGGGCAGGGCAGAAGCCTAAGAAAGGTCCCCCACTTTCCACAACTTGTGTTTTGCATCATAAGCAGCATTTTTGGCACCTTCTTATGGTCCCTGTGAGGCACTGTGGGCAGTGCTGTCAACTCCCAGATATCTTCTGGGCTCAGGATGCCCTTGGCCCTCACCCTCTAGGCTACCCCTCTTAGTACTGTGACTCTTAATACAGTTCCTCATGTTGTGGTGATCCCCAGCCATAAAACTGTTTTCATTGCTACCTCATAACTGTAATTTTGCTACAGTTACAAATCGTAATGTAATATCTGTGCTTTCCGGTGGTCTTAGGCGACCCTAGTGAAACGGTCATTCGACTCCTCAAAGGAGTCACGATCCCCGGGCTGAGGAACCACTGCTCCAGACCAACAAAAGGTACACAGCCCTGTGACTCTTTTCCCCCTAAAACCCAAGACTCTGCTAAGGACTAGACAATCACAAAGAGCAGCCTCATACAAGGGCTGCTGGGACTGTGGTCAGAAGCTACCGATTCCTGTGGGTACTCCCTCAAGAGAAGCATTTTGTGCAGCAGTGTCTGAGATCCTGCGAGTGTTCACATTCTCAGCCCAGTCCACCCCTGACCACTTTTCCTAGGCACTGTCAGCAACTCCTCGGTTATGGGCTTACCAAAGTGGATTTGATTCCAACACTTTCAGCTGCCTGGAAAGCCAGGGTGAAGTTCCTTTTCTGTAAGAGAAATCATGTCAGTGGGGCATGTGACAGCTGAAGATCATGCAGGACAGACACTGCATGTGTCGGGGCCGTGGCTCTCCTCTGCAGCCAGCTCTGGCTCTACCTGCTTTCTCTCCCTCAGAAAGCGGCATTCTAGCAAGAGGGCTGAAGTTAGCTGGAGACAGACCCCAAAGCTAGAATCAGATACCTATCCAAAGACCGCTCTCCCTGTGGAATCCCCAAGGGTTTTCTACAGGGCTTGGCTGCCAGAAAGGAAAGCAGGGGGACCTGAAGGACCTTTAGAGTGGGACACCTTGAACCATAGCGTGGGACTACAAGACTGGTCGTTTAGAGGCCCGTGGTGTAGAATAGGCTGTGAACAGAAGTGCTGGTTCTGAGGTGACAGGAGGTTAGCCTAGGCTAGCTGGGCACTGCCCTGACCATTCATGTCACTATTACCTTTCTCTGGGACTTCTTAAAGCCCTTGATCCTAAATGCTGTCAACCAAAGAGAGCCAGCTACTCCCACTAGGAATGCTGTTACTAAGGCAATGCATAGACCAGGGACTGGTTGGCCGAAGTATAAACAAGGAATCCAGGGGAATGAGCCAGGACAGGTTATTGTGAGGCAAGGCTGGAATGGGATCCACTAATGAGGCACCATCCCAGGTTTTGGCTCACCTTATCTTGGCTGTTCAGTTCTTGATAAGGTATGTGGGCTGGGAGATAAGTATGAAGCAATGCGCAGAAAGCCAGCCCGTCGTTCCAGCTGCTGCTGAAGTTTGTGATGTCGATATTCTGAGGGAAAAGAAAAAGAGGGATGCAGCACGATCTTTCAGATCACGAGTATGATCTCTCGGTTCTCAAGAAGAAGGCAGGCCACAGAGCCCCACCCCCACCCTATCACACTCTGGAGCAAGCAGAACATGCTATGGCCATGTCCAGTATTTACCCTGTTACCATGACTAGGTCTTTATGGATCCCCTATCCTACCCATCTATCTACCAGTTGCAGATTTTTGTTCCTGCCTGGTAAAGCCTGGGCCTGAGACATAACCTGTAAGCTGTTCCACACAGGGAAGGCCTCTCCAAGGCCAGATGTGAACGATAACCAGTGAGGCTTCTCTTGTTTATTAAAGCATTTAAAAGGTCTTCAAGCTAGGCAAGTGGCCCACATTTGTAATCCTGGTATTCATGTAGACTGTGAGTTCAAAGCCAGCTTGGGATGAGACTCTGACAGACATCAGCAACACTGAGGAGACTCTCCTACCTGCCTGCAAGTTGTATAAAGAGCTGCAGAGATTTGGCTTTGGTGAATAGTCTACATGAGAGTGGGCTCTTTTTGACAACACTGCTGCCTTTGACCCAGGGTCCAGTAAGGAACCTCTTGCTCATGCTCCTCTAAGGAACTAACTCCCATCCTTCTACCACTGTGCCTCTCAGAGACATGTATACACAGAGGAAAATGTGCTCTGTGCAGGACCGCCATGTACACTAATGGTGCAAAGCACCCCAAAGCCATCAGGCCTTGGCACACTCTTTATGAGAGTTCCCAACTCCTCGTTTCACATCTCAGTTTATTGCATGCCACTTCCAACTGCATTAAGAGTCAGCCTCCTGAGGCAACAAAGTCCAATTTCACTATGTAAGGCAAACCACTCAGCCTCTGAGAACCCTCCATATGAGGAGCTATATGGAGCTGCAGGCTCACAGCTGGTAAAGCACTTTACCACCTTCACTTCTTTTTATAAAAGGACAGATCCTAAAAACACTGGAGACCAAGCTCCGAGCTGGGAGGCTGTCCCCATGCTGGCCAGTGTCTAACAGAGTTACATGGTCCTTTGTGGAGCAGCATGGGGCCAAGCACTCATCAGCCACACCAGCAAGTATATTCTTGCCCTGTCTGTTTGCACAGAGCACTGCCCTCTGGCAGCACCTTCACCAAGCACACCTTGCTAAGTGCAGAGGCTCCAATAGCCATGGGTAACCTGACGACCTGATGTTTCCCACTTCTCCAGCTGACTTCAACCACTATAAACTTGTATGGAGAAGGATGGCTGACATTGGCCAAAGTGCTGCACCTGAACAGTAACTGAAGGGCGCTCCCACCCAGTGTGAACAGTAACTGAAGGGCACTCCCACCCAGTGTGAACAGTAACTGAAGGGTGCTCCCACCCAGTGTGAACAGCAACTGAAGGGTGCTCCCATCCAGTGTGAACAGCAACTGAAGGGTGCTTCTACCCAGTGTGAACAGTAACTGAAGGGTGCTCCCACCCAGTGTGAACAGCAACTGAAGGGTGCTCCCACCTGGTGTGAACAGCAACTGAAGGGCGCTCCTACCTGGTGTGAACAGCAACTGAAGTACGCTCCTACCTGGTGTGAACAGCAACTGAAAGGTACTCCCACCCAGTGTTCACTAGTATCTTTCTTCCCCAAACGCCTAGGTCTGATTAGAAGCCTCTGTCTTGGTATCACACTGACTGTTCTTTCTGTTCTGGTCATTCATCCCCTCCCCTCCCCACAGTCTCTGCTCTGGCTAATAGCTACTATACCTAAGGGTTTCTGATGATATCCTAGTCATCTTGAAAGAAATGGTGTGTAACAGTTGTCAACAGAAGGAAGCTACCTCCTCCCAGACACAGACGTACACGATGTGTAGGCACACACTCATGTGCAGCTGTCTCTGCCTCTTTTCTCATCTGAATCTTAGCAGGAGCCATCTAAGGTGGCCAGCTCCATCTGAAGAAACTGGGACCTAGGAGATGAAACACTAACCCAGGTTCTCTGCAGCAGAAGAGATCACAGGGACTGGAGCCTTTGTCTCAAATTCTACAAACGCAGCATCTAAGTCTTGCTTAGCTGGGGTCCCCATAAATGCTAGGGCATGCTCTACCACTGGACAGCTCACCCTGGAGCTATCTTAGAAAAGAGTGGTAGCTTGAGAGTTAGTTCTCACTGCTGGTAGCTCGCCTATATGGTACGTAAGACAAAGAACGGGCCAGGCCTGATGAACAGCGTGGCATACAAGGAGCAGCAGAAGATGAGACTGAAAGGTCTTTTGTTTACAGAATGCCAAGGAGCAAAGTCCACTAATGGGACTAGAAGGAAAAGAAAAAAGGAAAAGCCAACCCCTCTCCATGCTTCCAGGACTTGCATCCAAGTGGCTGAAACAGAAGCTGAGGCCCAGGCCTCGTACAGACAACAGGGCAGGAAGTGTCTTAGTGGCACGCAGAGTTCTGTGCTTGCGGACCAGTGGCAGTATCTCACTGGAGGTCACTGACTGCTGGAGAAAGACAACCCTCTCCTTCCTGTGTCGGTGCCCCTTTTGCTCCCGAGGCCACAGCAGTTCTCACAGGGTTGTGGACGTGCCTGGCTTCACTGCGCCTCACAGCATAAGCTCCTGCACCCCAGCTGCCTGGCTAAGGCTGGCTTCCTCCAGACGCACCCCCCCCTGCTGGGGGGGGGGGGGGAGCTGCTGCCGCCGCCTCCTTACTCTGTTCCTCCCCTCAAAATAGACACAGGATGTGACTCCTGGATGGACCAGGGTCCTGGGGTTCCAGGTGAAAGGTGCTTTTGATAGTTGATGATAACATTTCAGATCAAAATAAAGCCCAAACATAGACAAGCTGACTGAGTCTTGAGCTCCCATCACCCTGGAGGCTGGAGGTGAGCTACTCAGAAGTAAGGTGGCGACTAAGGGCTATGAGTCCTTTAAGCAGTGAACCCAAGGAACCAGCTTAGTTTCTGCTCAGACCTGCCCCAAAGCACTCCCAAACATAGTGAGGAAGGGTGCTAGGCCCGGACACAAGGGTGCCCCTTAGGAAGTGGGGAAAGCCCACAAGCCTGAGAGAGCAGGTCTACTGCCCCCAACTACTATCGTTGTTTGTGATGGCCCTGAAAGTCTTGCTATAAAGGTCTGCAAACACTAAGCTGGCTTGCAAAGGGAAAAAAAGCTCAGTGCTAGAAACGGAAGAGGAGAAGCCCCCACCCACGCGTCCACATGTGAAGCTCTTCAGGACATGGTTATTACAGTCCAGTGATACCATGACAAGATTGGTAAGCAGCTTGGAGAAGAAACACACTGAATAATAATATGTCGTACCAAGTTACCAGAGAACCAGCTTTCCCCTTCATCACCCATGTCTAACGGCTCCTCCCTGCAGATGCTACCATCTGTTCCCAAAGCTGAACTGTGAATGGGCTCCAGGTTGGCGGGATGGCTGGGAAACCCTGGGGCCTTCACCAAGTCAGCCGCCACCAGAACCAACCTCTTCAGTCTGATGACTGAGTGCAGCAGGCACGGTCTGAGGTTCTGTCTCTGCAGGTACAAAGCTCAGCAGCCCCTCTCAGGTCAGCAGCAAACGCAGCCAGACTTGTCTGGGAGCCGCTGTTCTACATAATCCTGTTGTCACTTCACCTGCCCATGGTGGACAAACGAAATGGCAACCTGCGGTTTTCTTGGCAACTGGTTAGTATAAACTTAAACTGTTTGTGACTCAGAAAAAACTCAACACCACTGTGTGAAGCTTGTAGATGGGGGAGGGCCAGGCCTCACATTTCCTGAACACGTAACTGATAACAGCTGTCCCAGGCTTCAGTAAAGTAGCTATATAAATGTCAGCCCACTCTGTTGATAAATGGCTAAGCCTTTAGGAGACACCTGAAGGGTCCAAGTTGTCTATTCCTACAAAGAAGGGGGGACTAACACATTCAATCTATCATCATTTGTGTCGAGACAGCAAGATGAGTATGGCCTCCTCAAGTGGATCTGTTTTCTGCAGGCCTAAAATAAGGCTTTATGAGCTTATTATAGAAACATTAAGGGAAAATAGAGACACAAAGTGAATGGCAGGAAAAGGGGAACGAATCTGGATGGAGCTGTGTGTATAAGGGGGGCGGGGAGGTTATGATCAAACATTGTATGAAAGTCTCAAAGAAATAAACAAACAGAAGGTTAAAGGGGACTTGACTGACAACCTGAGGAGACAGTATGACCTCAGGTCTGCACCTAAACGCGAGCTTACATGTGAGCCAGCGGCTGGACTGGGAGCTGAACCTGTTAGATGACATGAGAGGAGGGGGTGTGGGATGTAGTTGTTCTTTCTGAGGATCATTTGCCCATTGGATGGATACTTACCTGAGGCCAGGCCCTGGAGTCAGGCCTTGGCACTCAGGAGTAGTTAACAAGTAAAATACAAGTCTACATGTGGTCCTGACACAGTCCAGGGCCAACAGAAGGCTGCCAAGTGAAGTGTGATTTGATGGACTCAGAAGAGCCATTGGGAGCTGGCAGGCTGGGGTTGTGTTAGGGGGCTGCTGACTGTAGAGGCCTGTGGCAGCAGAAAAAAAGGAGTTCGGCTATAGATGTACTTGGGAGCTGAAGTAAATCCACTTGGAAACAGGTTAATTACATGAAGGGGAAGTGCATGTTAGTGCCAAGGATAGCCCTTAGCAGAACCAAATACCTGTAGTGACAGAAGCAGAACTCACTGGAAACAGGGTTGAGCATACAAGGAGATACACTTTGGGTGTGTTACCTTTAAGGTACTTTGTAAATAGACAGAGGAGGCCTCAAGGCACTGATACATGGGTGCAGGGTCGTCATGAGAGAGAATTCAGTGAAAGAGTAAGATCATCAGTGTCCCTAGTGAAATCACCCAGGAGATAGAAACAGTGGGGCAGTAAGGGGAGAGGAGACCTTGGATCTCTCCAAAGCAGTGGCCATGCTGACAAAAAGCATTAATGGGGCATGAAGAAGAGGAAAGAAGAGCAAAGAGAGGAACTTGTACGCAGAGGAAGACAGTGCTGGAGAGATAAGGACTGTGGTGCAGCTTGGTGGTAGGAACTTTCCTATCATTGCATGAGGGCCTGCGTGTAATCCCCAGCACCACGTAAATGAATGGAAATGCACAGCTGAGGGGGTGGGGGGCGGGAGAATGAGCGCAATGCAGTAGTGCTGCTCAGAGGCCACTGGGACAGAAAACCTCTGCACTTACAGTGAGGCAAGCATAGCACAGAGGCCACTCACCTGCAACAGTGCAGCCCCAGCAGGCACTTCTCACAAAGATCTACGGTGACATTCCTAGTTTTTAAAAAGTAGCCTTTAGTGTACATGGCAAATCCTAACCTTCCAGGGCTCTCCCTAGCCACGTGTCTATACTGCAGATTAAGGAGGGTTACAGGCTGAGGATGTTACTCCCCAGTCCCTATAGGGCATCAATGTGCTGACTCGCCAACCCCGTGTGTGTGGAGGTAGATCTGAAGACAACTTGCAAGAGTTGGCTCTCTCACCATGTGAATCCCGAGAATCAGAATTAGGTCATCAGGCTTGGCTGCAAATACTTCTACTCACTGAACCATCTCATCATCCCCAAATTCACTTTTCTCTCTCTATAAAAAAATGTACACTAATTTCTGTATAGACTTTATAGTGTTCACAGGCAACACTGCCAAATGCTCAGCAGGTTCCTATCTCCTACATCAGGCAGCTCACAACTCCTAGGCACCTCGGCCTTTCTCCTGTAGTCACATGCACTTATCCACACATATACACACAATTAAAATTAAGATAAATGTTGGGGCTGGAGAGACGGCCCAGCTTTTAAGGGCATGCCCTGTTCTACCAAAGGACCCAAGTTTGGTTCCCAGCACCTGCATCAGGTCGCTTACAACTGCCTGTGATTCTAGCTCCAGTTCCATGGGCATTCAATGACCCTGACCTCCACTGACAGCTGCACTCAACTGCATATATGCAACACAGACACACACAATAATAATAAAAGATAAATCTTTAAAAAAAAAAAAAAGAAATATCTTAAAGAAATGACAACAACAGAGAGCAGCAGAGGCTAGGCAGAGTGGCCCATGCCTGCCTCCCAGCATTCTAAGGCTGAGGCTGGGAGAGGCCAAGTGTGAGGCCAGCCTGGGCAACAGATTGAGCATCTGTTTCTTAAGCAAACAGAGCAAGAGGGAGCTAAGGAAGAGACTAGTAGTTATAGTTCCAGCTTTAGTTCTGAGTTCACATTTTGCTCCTAGTTTTCCCATTGGTTTTGGGCTTTTCAACTTTGCAGATGGGTTAGTTCTGTGTCTGGAGCAGGACTCAGAACCAAGAGTTTGTGATGTGTATGAACACAGGAGTTTGAGAAAGGTCCAATGAGAGCTCATCTGTGGTGACAGGAAGCCCAGGCAGGAGAAATCAGAAAAGGCCAGCCTGGGCTACACAGTGAATCTATATCTTTAAAGAGCCACACACAGTTTCATCCAGGAAATGTCTTTAATGTGAATAGAAAATAGCTTCTCCTTGGTTACAAGTAGTGTCTCCTGTGACACTACCTTGGAGGGCATGGAGCAGAGAGGCCCAGTCCCCTGCCCCTTTACTTTTCTAGGGAATGAGCCTAGGGGGAAGGCCTGTCAGTAGCCTTCAGATGGGCCTGTCTTCTTATCCCTTTAAATGCACTGGGAGTTTAGGGGTAGGATATGAAAGCCAAGACATACACACATCTCTCTATATATTTAAAATGTCACAAAATACCAAAAAGTGGGGACTAGGGAGATGGCTCAGTTAGATGGCACTTGCCATGTGAACACAAGGACTTAAGGCCCTAGCACCCACACACTGCTGGCGGCAGAGGCATGTGCCTGTGATCCTAGCACTGGGGAGGCAGAGACAGAAGGACCCCTGAGGCTTGCTAACCAGGCAGGCAGTCTAGCCTAACTGTGGATCACATTTCAAAAAACTAGGGTAGAAAGCAATGAAGAAGATACCTGGCATAGACCTCTGGCTTCTATATGCACATGCACACAGGTACAGACAAACAGGCATGCACACACACTTACACACACACACACACACACACACACACACACACACACACACACATCTGAAAATGTTTGAATTTGTCTAAAATTTAATTAAGGACCACAGAATACACCCCTAAAGACCACATGTTCTTTAAAAAGCTATTAAAGGTCTGATCTATTTAAGGAAATGCCATTTTATGGGCATCTGGCAAGAAGCCAGAGGGCATGATTCATCTTTCATCGTCTACTTCCTCATGCTCTTGGCTACGGAAAGCAGAATGTGCAGCCCACACGTGGTACAGCCATCTTCACTAAGAAACAGTTTTGTGATGTAAAGTGGAAAAAAAACCACCCCCCCCCCCAAAGTAACTACAGCAGGAGCGAGTTACTCCAGGTGCTTTACCTTCATGCTGGGGGCAGGGCTTGTAGGTTGTTTGGGAGGCTGGTGTAATTTATTTAAAAAAAAAAAAAAAAGCTAGGGGGTGTAATTTATAAAAATAAAGTGAAAATAATCTCTTTCTAGCCCCCAGTAAGGCCCAGGGAGAGATGTAGGAGCCTTGTGCTATTATGCCCTTTGCTTCTTGAAACTGAGCCAAGCTGTTGTAAGGTAAGGAAAGAAGATACATACACCTGAGTCCAGATGTTGGGACCTGCTGTCAGAGTTTGAATATAAACTATCCCACAGGCTTGTTTTTAACAGCTGCTTCCCAGGTAGTGGCACTACTTATGGAGGCTCTAGAAGCTTCCGGAGGTAGGAGCTACGTCTGGAAGAAGGAGGAGGTCCATGGGAGTGGAGACTTGAGGCACATTAGCTCTGGCCCCTTCTTCTTCTATTCTGTGGTTCCTCATCCCAGGAGTCCCTCTGTACTATGCAGTCCAGCTGCATGATGTTCTGCTCAAACACATGGGGCTGAACAGCCATGAAACCATTTTAGCAAAAATAAATCTTTCCTCCTGAAGTTCCTGTCAGACAGCCATGGCGGAGCTGGTGGGCGTCCAAAGGCAAGGCCTGCCACCTTACTGGAGACCCTTAATCCTCACTGCACACCACAATCATCTGCCAAGGTTCTCCTCTCCCTGGCTCCCTAAAGCTGTTGATCCAACTGTTTAGAGAAAGTCAGGGCATCGTTTCCTTTAAACCTTTCCTTAGGTGATGTGAGGAGAACCAAGATCAGGTAGAAAGTGCACTGGACAGGACTGTCTAGAACATGCACCAAAGTTCATGTGTCACAGGGACACACCCAGCCTAGCGTCAAAGCTGGGAAATCAAGGAATGCAATTTCGAACATCTCTGCAAAAAGGTTTTATGTTAATGACCTGGTGCCTGCTGGAGTAAAGAGGAAAAAGAGTAGGTGTAACACAACGAGGAGCAATGGCACCCCAGAAATGGACATTCCTACGGTGCTGCACAGCTTCTCAGCCGAGTTCCTGCTGGGTGTGACTAGGAACCAGATCTACCCACCAGTTCACAACAAGGGACAGAAGCACTGGGAGAACTGTGGGGTACAGCACTCAGGACAGTTCCTCTGATGTAAACCAAGGAGAGAAAGAAGGAACGCACTGATAGAGAAACTTTTTAAAAGGTCACGCTATCCAAATGTAATGTGGAGCCTTATTTGTATCTTAATTTAAGCAAGTCAATAGTATAGTCTGAGCTACAATGAGACTCAATGGCTGGATTGGCTTTACAGATGATGGGCGGCTGCAGGGAGTACACAAGAAAGCTTCATTCCCATCACAAGCCAACTCCAAGTCTGATCTAGAAGGAAGACCTACCTACATGCCCAAATGTAAATGGACAGGAACTGTAACATATTTCCCCAAAGACGACACTGAAGTGGCCAATACCCTTATGAAGAAGTGTTCAGTACTACTAACTTTTCGGAAAACGCAAGTTGAAGCCACCACAAGATGCTACCCCACACTCACTAAGATGGCTATTAAAAACAGCAATGGAAAACAAGCTAGGGGTGCAGTTCACTGGTAGGCTCTATGCTCGTACCTGCAAAGCCCTGGGGTCCATCTCCACCACCAAAACCCAAAGAAAAATGGCCAGCACTGAAGCCACCGAGGAGGAGCCTCACAGGCCTTCAGCAGTCTACCATGGCCACCATGTGACTAGCAAGAACTGAACACAGATGTACATATAGTCAACTGTACAGCAACGGTCCAAGAAGCATTCTTCACGGCGGCTCCCAAAGGGAACACATCCACTGGTGGGTAAATAAAATGTAGTCCTTCTATGCAACAGAATATTTGTCGGTCATACAGAGCAATGGTGTGCTGACACATTACAACATGACTAAATCTTGAAACTAAGTGAAACAGTTAAAAAGCACATTAGTGGTTGCCAGATACTGGAGGAGGGGAAAAGAGAGCAACAACTTCCTATGTGGAAGATTTCCATGGGCAGCTGATGGAAAGTTCTGGAGCTAGGTAGTGGCGATCCATGTACAGTACTGCACACATTATTAGTACCACTGGATTACATATATTTTAAGTGGGTAAATGGTAAACTTCATTAATTATATTTTCACCACAACATTTTTAAGCAGACATGGTGCAGTGCTTTCTACCCAGGAATTCCACGTGCCAGGTAGGGCTAGCTCAGTGACGCGTTCTTCAGGAGTATTTACTAAAGGGTCACATAGCTTGAATGTACTTGATTCTTGAAAGGCATTGATGGGAATGTATTATGGCCCAGCCTTAAGAGATTACTTCTTCAAAACAGAAAAGCACTATAGGGTAAGTGTCAGAGTCCCGGGGGCTTTCTTCACCACTAGGAGACTGAGCACCCAGAGTACTGTCAAAGAAACTGGTGTATCATCCCCATGAACTGAGGTGCTGTCCCCCAACTGGGTCAAAGCTCCAAGAATGCCACCAGGACATGGCTTCAAATAGACTGAATCATCACAAAAAAGAAGAGGTATGTTTGAGGACAGGGGGTTAATGGCTTTCTAACTTTTTTTTTTTCAATCAAATTAATGTATTTTGAGGGGATAGTTCAAGGCAGGTTCAGGGCAAAGGTCACTGTAAGAAATAAGGATCCTGCCTTCTGCTTCTCCTTAAACCCTTCTAACAGGGAGTAAATTTTTAATGGAGGAGCACAGAAGACCGGCAATGTCTGTTTCACAAGAGCTCAGAAGAGTACAGCTAGAAAGAGCCATGTGCCTGGCCAAAGTTGGTGGCTGGGTTGCTGCCCACTAATGAACTAAGGGCAAGTTGTAAGCAACTTTATTAGCAGCTTAAGAATTAGTTTTGTCTTTCTTAATTAACATTTCTAGAAACTTGCTATTTCCACAGACTTAGTTTTATTTTGGCAGGGTTATTGCTCACCAAGATAAAATTCTGACTTCCAAGGGCACTCACAGTGACCCTCAAACATCTGCCCTGGAGTGTGTTCTGGGAAGGGTTTGGCAAAAGCAAGATGGGAGGGTGATGGTGTGGAAGTTGTTGCCTATCCCAAACTCCTAAGAGAACAGGCATATTTGAGGGGAAGAAAATTAAGCATTCTAAAACATCTCTGTTGGTCTTTTCCAGTATATTCTTGGGGGCGGGGGAAGTCATCAATCTTGTGTTCAGGATCTGAAAGTATGGGGCATGAACTCTACCAAAGCGTCTAATGCAACCAACACAGAAGCCCCGTTCAAAAGCACTCTCCAAGAAGGGCCTTCCATCATGCTACAGCTTTGGTTAAGAGATGCAAAGTCAAAGTGAGTCATATGGACTTGAAAAGACCTTCTCAGTAGAGCATTACTGAAAAGGGAAAGTGAGGTCAGAGCATCACAAGTTCCAGCCTCCTATGGGCGGGGCCTCAATGCTGGCGTCACTCTGCACTAGCTAGACAAGCTCACACACATGGTTTTCACTCTTGTGAGTGAGCCTCACCTTTTGCATAAGCAGGAGGAGACAGTAACCACGTAAGAGGATCAACAGGACAGCTGGTAAAGCATGCAGATCCGCTTGTTGGAGCTGGGCACACCAAGCATTCTCTTGCCCACAAGATGGTGTTGACTCAAGCAAAACCAGGACAGATATAAAACACTGCTTTCCCACCCTCAGGAGAGGCTGCTGGGTACCAAAAGACAGCCACAGTGCTTTCCAATGCCCAGAGATGAAGAGAGCCTCTACCATGGGTCCTCAAAGTATACATTCAAGAGAATTACACTTATATAGCTTTGCTTCCCAAAGAAACTCTGCAAAGGTGGGCTTCATCCTACCTAAGCACTTGAGCAGAAAACCTGATGGTTTTCTAGTGTCAGCCATGGTTTGCTGAATGATATGCAGAGTGAGAAATCAAGAGAAGTACAAATCCAGAAACAAAGTCCTGAGCATCTGAAAGCATAGCCAGGGTGAATATATCCCCTCAAGTCCACAGCATGCTGCTAATGCAATCTATAGTGAGCAGACCTGCACCACTGTACTGATGGGGAGCTGCTCTGCACACCTGGGACACACCACTTCTCTCTTGGGGCTCGAATTTCAGGAAGGTTACCTGTTTGCCTCACTCCCTCACACTGAGCTGGCACAGGAGACTTGGACAGACCACTGATCGCTCCTGCCATGCCTCTACTTAGTTCTGATATGTAGGTGCTGCATTTAGTCTGACATAGCATACCCAGGTCATCCAAGTGCAGGTATCCTTGATGTGAAATGCCTGGGGTCTCAAAGGAGCTCAGAAAGGAAATGATCTCAGGGAAGAGATCTGTGTAGCATGCTCACCTTACGATGAACCTCTTTTGTTTCTTACAGCAGGAACCAAGCTGTTTTCTTAAACCTGTGAGTGTGTTACTCTGTATACCTAGGGTCATTCTGGCAGAAAGAAATGGCTTGCTCCTGCTAAGCTCTTAACTCCATGTACTGGCTAGTTCTGCAGTTATCACAGAAAAGGGAGCTTCAGTTGGGGAAGTGCCTCCATGATACCCAGCTGTGGGGCATTTTCTCAGTTAGTGATCAAGGGGGTAGAGCCCCTTGTGGGTGATGCCATCTCTGGGCTGGAAGTCTTGAGTTCTATAAGAGAGCAGGCTAAGCAAGCCAAAAAAAGCAAGCCAGTAAGAAACATCCCTCCATGGCCTCTGCATCAGTTCCTACTTCCTGACCTGCTTGAGTTCCAGTCCTGACTTCCTTGTGATAAACAGCAATGTGGAAGTAAGCCAAATAAACCCTTTCCTCCCCAACATAATTCATGGTCATGATGTTTGTGCAGGAATAGAAACCTTGACTAAAACAGTCCACAATTCACTTTCCTTTAACACAACAGATTGTTAAACCGCAGGAGATTTTACTTTGGACCAGATACAACAGACACCACTGTTGTGATGGACAGAGTTGACCAGGCCTTAAAAGAGAGCAAGTACTCTACCACAGCTGCCCTATGTGTGACACTTGATTCCTGACTCCATACTGTTTCTGATTTTATTTTGCAAATGAGTCCATTACCAGCTGTCCTTGCCATTTTCTTGGTATATAACCCACAACACACCAAGATATAAAGCCCTGAAGACTTTAAGGGAAAAGCAAAGGCAAAACAAAATTAGATGTTGATGCCAGTCAAAAATATTTACAATGATAAATCTGAGTCATTAAAAAATGGTTAAATTACACCCAGGAAAAGGCATAATTCTAAAAGGCTTGGAAATAATAGTTTTAGAAACAACTTGACAGTTCCTGAGGACAAAGGTTATGCTCTAGATCACAGGCTGTTCTTCCTTGTATTTCATTACCACTCTGGCTGTCCATGGTAAGTGCTAAGTTCATAATTCATAGTTTAGAACAGAAACAAGAAAAAAGCTCTTCAAAAGTTGAGAAGCTTAAAGGAGCTGGCACCACAGAGCCACTCCAAGCAAGCACCCCACCTTGGAGGCATCACCCCAAAGTGCCACTGTCACTAGGCACCAAGAAGGAGAGCAACACCTTGCTTGCTTGTCTCCGCTCGCTCTGCACTCTCAGCAAGGTCACAGCCTTTGTGTTCTCTAAACTGACTTTCCTCTGAGGACGGTGGAGATGAAAGCTCTGTGCACTGTAACATAGAGACTCAAAACCCATTATCTACAATCTATTTCCTTTCCCCACAATCGGTTTTGTCTTCCATTCTTTCTAGAGCCAGCAGTACAAACCCTGGTGAGACATCCTCCTCTTGTGGAAGGCGTGTGCTCTTTGCTTTGCTGTCTCTGATATTAGGGGCATCCTGGATCAGTTAGTGTGACCATGCACTCTGTCCTAAAGATGCTTTTAAATGTTTCTATCACACACAATCTGCCCCAACTTAAGAGCCTATTGGCTACAGTGTTCATCTTAATTCATGTCTTAAACCATATATAGAGATGAACTCAGACTAAATGTATAAACATTCCAGGAAAAAAAGAAAGAATTCTTTGATATCTCAGGTTAATCAAACATTTATATATTACACCAAAGCATCCATAAAATATTTTCCATAAAAATAATTTCAAAACCTAAATGCTATTAAAATAAAAAGTGGTCCTTCATAAGATATTAAAAGTAAAAACGACAAGTCACAGGAAGTGAGGAGTGTTTGAAAGCCAGATTCTTCATATGAAGGACATGAACATATGAAGAATATTCATATGAAGGAATATTTACAGAAATCCTAATCAACAAACAACATAAAATAACACACTAAGCAAAGGACCTGTACAATTCACCAAATAAAATATACGGTGAAACAAGAATAGGGAAAGGTGCTATAAAACTAAAGCCCAGGAAACTCCCCTCCACACTTCTGAAGGCCAGCAGCTGCCAGTCTTGTGAGGATAAGAAATAACCAGAACCCTCCAACACTTGTGGAAAAGCAAAGTGAGACAGCCCCTCCAACAGACACACCAGCAGCTTGTGAAGCTGCCTCCCTCACCTCAGATCCCTCTCCACACTTGAGCACTGAGATATGTAGACAATGCTCTAGTTACTCCCCAAATCCATACATTCAAACCTGAACTTTTATGGTGATAGCAATAAGGAGCCAGGGTTTGAGCAAGTGATCAAGTCAGGAGAGCAAAGCCCCAGTGAATGGCTTTAGTGTCCTAAAAGATCCCAAGTTGAATACGGCGGCACATGCCTATGACGGGCAGAAAGATTTCTTGAGTCTATCTCTGGAGGAAGAAGGAAGAAGGGAGGAGGATGAGGAAAGGAAAGAAGGAGGGAAGGAAGAAAGGAAGAAAGAAAAGAGAAGAGAAGAAGGAAAAAAGAACCCCAAGCCAGAAATATTTTTGTTTACAAATGATACTTTGTCTATGATACTTTGTAAGGGCAGCTAAGCTAAGCTACTGTATAAACATACGCACATGAAGGTACCTAGTTTTACTTATAGTAAATAATTGGAAATAACCCAAATGCTTGTTAAGTGGTGAAGAGACCTATAATATACACTACTACTCAGAAGAGAGGGAAATGAACTATGGACATGTACAACAGAACTGATTCTCAAAAATAATGCTATGTGAAAGAGGCATTTCCCAGTCTGTAAACTATTCCCACTTTCATCTATTTATAAAATGTACAAATGATGCACAATGATAGTAGATGGATGGCTGTCTGGCAATGAGGGAGCAGGTGGGCCCTAAGGAATATACAGTGCACAGGGACCTTCATGTACTAATGTGTCTAATACCTGTGGTTACAGTCTATGATGTTACTAAACTAAAATTTTATATGGAGTTTATCAGTATTTACCAATTATGCCTTAATACATCTATTTTTTAAAGGCATTCTAGGTCCACAAATAAACAAACGAAGATTTCAGGTATCTCAGAAATCTTCAGTTTTCACATCAGAGCTGTGCCAGCTGTGCTGGCATGCGCCTGTAACCCCGGGGCTTGGAGACCAGGGTAGGAGGGTCTATGGTCAGCACAGACATAGCCCAAGTACCTTTGATAGAAAGGTGATGCCTGATGAAAGACAATCTGGATGGCGACTGAGGGGCAGGGCTCACCTCCATAAGGACACTAGCTACATCTCAGGTGATTCGGATCGAAGAAGTGAACTGCTTCCCTCAACTGTTGCTTATTCTCGCCTTCAGACTGCTGAGTTTCCCCAAACTGTTCCTTATTCTGAAGTAAGGTTTATTTTAAAAAGGAGTATAAGACCACTAGCTTCTCTGATTCCTTATATACGAGAGAGGTCTCTCAGGGGCACAGAGCTGCAGCAATCTTTCTAGATTCTCTTTAGAACCCATCACCCCACCCCCCAAGATGTGCCTACTGTTTCCCTGCCCCCTGTGAACGGGCATCACTTCATTACTGCCCCTGAAAAACAGCATGAAGGAAAGGACACTGTGGCCAAGACTAGGTCGCAGAAGGAGAGCTATTTTTGCGTGTCTCTCTAAAGACACTTGTGCCTAGAAGGCAGGTATAGATAAGAGAGGCTACGCACAGAGGCTCTGTCACAGCCATTAGCCACCAACCACCCGTCCTGAGGGAGGGAACTAAGAGGTGGTTCCAGCCCCAGGCAGCACTGAGCCACCTCTGAGGAAACTAAATGAAGAGATGCCCATTACGCCCCACCCAGACTGCAGAGTGATGAGCTAAACAGATGAAGTCATTATCTGAAGCCATTAAGTTCTGGTACGTGCAGATGAGCAGGCCAGCCTTCCTTCTCTCAAACCTAAAAAGCTCATTCAGAACAGAAACCTTCTCTTTCCCCTCTCCTGACAACGCCTAGTAGCTGACTGCCCTTTCCATAATTATTTATCAGGAGGTGACAATCTTTATAAGTAAGCTGCTTCTACAAATGGAGAGGTCACTCAAAATACCCAGGATGTCCTCAGGCTAAACTCACTTATGAAATCCAAAGCAATCACGGATATAATGAAATCAACGTGTCAAACTTCGGGTCTTCTGTAGCTATCACACCATTGAGCTAAGATCCAAACTAGATGAAACACAAGAGTAAATAGGGACTCTACACATTTATTTAAAATGATATTTTTAAAATTATTTGAATCTGATATTTTAATGATTCTTCTTTTAGTAAAATTAAGCAGATCTTGAAAGTGTTACTTAGCTATTTTCCTTTCTATTTCTTATCATTACTCATAATAAAAAAATATATTTATGAAAACATAATGAAAAACCAGATTGTTGCTGGGGTGTAGGCTAGCTTAGTGTATAGCCAGGCAGTAGCTAGATCCCCTGCCTTAGCCTATAAGTCTCCAATCTCTGAGGCTGAAATCCTTAGTGCTGACTCAGTAGTTATCATCTTCCTTTTTTTTTTTTTTTTTTTAAGATAGGACCTTTCTATGTAGCTATGTAGCCCAGGCTGGCCTCAAACTTCTAACAACCCCCTTGCTCAGCTTCCAAATACCGAGTTCAAGGTCATGTGCCACCAAACCAAGATATTGTGTCCTCCTCCCTTTAAAGACACATTCATGCAGCTCAGGCTAGCCTCACTTTGCATTAGAAAACAGCACTGCAACACTGACTGAGCTCTGATCCTCCTGCCTCTACCTTTCAAGCACTAGAATATATAGACATGCACCACCACGTGTGGCTTTAGTGTCTTGCTTTGTTGGTCCTGGAGTGGTTGTCTTCTTTGTAATTTTCTTGAATTTTAAGTATATGTATGTGGGTATGTGCACACATGCAGAGTCCAGAGAGGGTGATGGATCCCTTAAGGAAATCCACTCTCAAGACAATTATTTTAAAGTGAACCAAGAGCAAGTGTGTCACTGTAATCAGCAGGTTGGTCCTCCATCGCAGGTGGAAGTTACACAGAGGCAGAGGCAGGGAGGATGAGCCGACCTCTGCATCCAATGGGAAGGTGGGGACCTAGAAACCCACTCGAACCCTTTAAGCCAGTCTCTCTTCTCATCTTTCAGGAACCCACTGGTGAAGCAATAATACTTATGTCCACACAGCCAGTCTCTCTTCTCATCTTTCAGGAACCCACTGGTGAAGCAATAATACTTATGTCCACACAGCTATTCTTGCTGTATGCTGGCCAGGACTGTCAGGCAGCTGGAAGGGCATCATTACCAAACAGTTCCCTAACTTTATGGTCCTTGAATGTAGATCAAAACATTTACAATGAAAAGAAAAAAAAACAAAAAACAAAAAAAAAACGCCATGGTGACGCACACCTTTAATTCCAGCACTTGGGAGGCAGAGGCAGGCAGATTTCTGAGTTCAAGGCCAGCCTGGTCTACAGAGTGAGTTCCAGGACAGCCAGGGCTACACAGAGAAACCCTGTCTCGAAAAACCAAAAAAAAAAAAAAAAAAAAAAAAAAAAAAAAAAAAACCAAAAACCAAAATAAAATATTTACAATGAAGAAACTCTAAGTGGGCATTTAGGAATTGGTCTTGTCATTTCTCTACTCCTGAACCCGTGCAGGAAAACCAAATTGTGTCAGCCAGGGAGGGATTAGTGACTCCATAGGCTCATCCTCTGTGTGCTAAAACACACTTGCAAGGCATAATGGCTCACACCTCAACTCCAGCACTTGGGAGACTTCAAGCTTGAGGACAGCCTGGGCTACAATGTGAGAGCCATAGGACATATCAAAGTAATTTATCCAATGGTACTAAGAAATTAACTTTTTAAAATTATAGCACTGACATTTCTGGAAATAGATGTCAATAGTTGCTGTCAAAATCATGTTTAGACAAAATGCAGTAAGTGCATTTGTTTCTGGGAAAACTTTGTTTCCCTGCTGCTATGTTTGGCATTAAAAGGAATCCCCTGAAAACAGGAAGCAGCCCTTTCAGTCCACTGTGACCACAAAGCTATCATCTAACCTCTGCAATGTACAAAGCACATGGGCTAAGGAAAAGCCCTGAAGCTTGGACTCTTTCTATTCCCTGAGGTGTCTTGAGGGAATATGAGGCTCTCCTCTGTGACTGCTCTCTAGGTGATGATCTCTTGCCATCACTCAGAGCGGAAGATGCTACATGACAGCCGTATTCCTACTTCACTGTGCCACATTTTAGCTGGCACACTCCACAGAGAGAATGGGTGGGGCTACACAGTGGGCTACTCTTTGTTCAAGTGTTTTTAACCCCTGGAACACAGTAACATTTACAAACAATAAGATCTTTTCACATATTCGGTTTCCATGTAAAAGACAATGTAAAATGAAAAGATTTAGACTTTTAACTTAGATTTGATTCAGATTGAAACCTTATCTACACTCACACCTTTTTCATTTAACTCTGGGAAGGAAAGAAACAAAGTTCTGCCTTTACTCTTGGGAATTCTAGTATGTTGTAACTGTTGTGCCTATCCATTCTCTTTCCACCCTCTCTGGCCTGGTCCTAACTCTCATCATGGAGTGAAGGCACCCTCAGGTAGAGAAAGGAGTAAGAGAAGGACAAATGGAGGAGAGGGGAGCAGCACCCTGTCCTGTCTTTCTGAAAGACACTTAAATTCTTTCAGAAAAATGTAAGGGAAGAATAGGAATAAGAACATGGGACAAGTTGGGGGAGCAGCTTCTCTGTTCCTACAGACTCTACCATGTGGACCCAGGAAGAATGGCAGGAACCTAAGCAAAGGCCGGCTCCTTAGGCTGAGCTGCCTGCACACACAGCGCACAAGCCTAGAGAGCTGAGCATGATCACTTCATCATGTCTACCAAAACCTTCCTCTTCTCCTGCTTGTTGGGAATGGTCTACTGTCCCAAAGGATGTAGGAAGGTTTATTTGTTAACTATTTCTGACTATGTGGACTCTAAACCACGGAGACACACCCCCCCAAAAGAATGAAGATTGAGCTCCTGCCTTTGATTTGCTTAGTCCAAAGAGGGCTGAGGTTAGGGGAGAGGAATCCCCAAAAGCATGCTAGGAGATTTTTGGCTATGGTAGAGTAAAAGATAGACAAATACTTCCCATTAAAATCAAATCAAAAAACAAAATTGTTAAAAAAAAAAAAAACACAACTATTTAGAACACTGGAAATCAACTAAATGCAAATAACAAATTAAGAAGTATTATTCAGGAAAACTGGCTAAAACATGAAGTAAAAATAGTGTGTCAGGAAAAGTGGCTAAAACATGAAGTAAAAATAGTGTGTGCAGTCCTCCTGTTAAAACCTCTTTTAAAAGCTCTTTTTTCTAATACTACCCTGTCAAGTTTCTAACACACAGAGATACAGTGAGACTGAGAGTGCAGAGAAAGAAGAAACAAAGCTATACTGGGAAAAGCTATTATTTTTTTCTTTCTTTCTTTCCTTTTTAAAAAATTTTAAAAGAAAATTAGGACAAGAAGTAAGTAAACTATGCTAAAATTTATAGTGTAAACCTTGGAGAAATCATTAACAAAGATACTAATAAATTATCTGCCATCAAAAAGAAGTCCAAAAAAGGAGTTAGGTAGAAAATTTTCAGTTGGAAAAGTGTTGCAGCTTATAAATCTGGGCACAGGGGCCATGCTTGTAATTGCAGTGTTAGGGAAGGAGGTACAGGAGGACTCCTGGGACTTGTTGGTTAGCCAGCCTAACCTGATCAGCAAGCCCAAAGTCAAGAGAAGACTAGGAGGAGGGCAAGGCGGAGGGAGGGAGTAGAGAAGTGGGCATGTCAGATGGCTCACAACCACCCATTAACTCCAGGCCCATGGGACTGGGCTCTAAGGATAGCTGCATGTGTGCACAAACCCACATACACATAATAAAACAGACTAACAAAAGACGTGAACCACTCCAGGAATAATGCCGAGCTTGACTTCTGGCCTTCACATGCATAAAGAAACACATGTAGTAGGCACGAACACAGACACAGACACACACATACAATGCTGAATGAATAAAAGAAAATGAAAATCAATATATTATCAGATAAAGTATAATTAAGAATAAAAATATCAGCCAGGCAGTGGTGGTGCACACCTTTAATCCCAACACTTGGGAGGCAGAGATAGGCAGATTTCTGAGTTCGGGGCCAGCCTGGTCTACAGAGTGAGTTCTAGGACAGCCAGAGCTATACAGAGAAACCCCTGTCTCGAAAATACCAAAAAAAAAAAAAAAAAAAAAAAAAAAAGAATAAAAATATCAAGGATGAAAAGCAAAACCATTTCCTAACAACAGAGTCAAAGAGAAAGAATCCTAAACATGTATGGGTCCAGTAAATCTCTGGAGTCAAGCAAACTAATGCACAGCTGTAACCCCAGTGTGTGGTAGTGCTGAGGCAAAAGAATGGCCTCAAGTTCTAGGACAGCCTGAGATATAGAGAGAAACCAACAACCAACCAACCAGCATCAAAGTGCCGAATTGTTAGAACTACACGTTGAGAAAGCCGCAATCATTGCCAAGAGAGTCTAATACCTTCCTTTCAATGGGTGGCAGAGTAAGCAAACAAAAACTAAGGGTGGGAAGCCATGAGCACTACTCTCAACAAATGAAACTGAACTGCCTTCTGTCTACACAGCATCTCTCCAGCCGCAGTACATCAGCAGCCTCTGAAGCAAAGCATATTCTGAGTCCCAAAGGAGTCTTAAAAAAAATCTGAAAGAACTCTCTGGGCACACTAGAATTAAACTAGAAACATGAAGATCTCTGGAAAAATCCTCAAATACTTAGAAACCAAATGCTATTCTTCTAAGCAGCCCATGGTCAGCCCAGAGGTCAAATACTACATTAGTCACCTACTTGACAGACTAAGATAGGAGAGTGACTCCTGTTCGGGAGTCTAAGGCCAACCTAAGCAACACAGCAAGACTCTGTTTCAAAATAAAATTAAGTAAAAATAAAGAGGAAAGGAATGAAAAAAATATTAAAGAGTTTTCTGAATTAAAACATAATACACGAAAACTTACAGAATGTCAACAGAAAAGACGAAAAGCTTCAAATCAAGATAACATCTTTCATCATAAGAAACTGAAACACAAACAGGCGTCTGTCAGTTCCATCTTAATCAGAAAGAAATAACAATTGCAGTAGGACCAATGAAACCGAAAATAAAAATAACAGAGAATATAAAACTCAAAACCAAACATTGATTCTTTGATAAGACAAATGTGTTTGCCAAGCTTCTAGGGAGATTATTCTGAGGAAAGAAGACACTACATAAATCCCACGATTAGATACAGAGGATCCGATGGCGCTGTGAAAACATCACCAACAACTCAGATGAGACAGGCACATGCAAACCAAGTTCACTCACAGACAGAGGTGGGAACAGTCTGCACTGCTAAAGAAATCAGATTTGTACTTAACATTTTCCCAACAAAGAGAACCCCAAGTCTAGAAGCTTCTCTGGGAAATTCTATCAAACACATAAAGAAAATAATGCCAATTTTACACAAATTTCTCCATAACCCTCAAGAGGTAATTCCTAACAGTTTATTTAAGGGAGTCAATATATCTTGATATCATATCTTGACAAAGTATAAAGCAACAATTAGAAACAAGAAGTTTTAACAATAAAGAGAAAATATGAAACTCCATTAACCATTGAAATTTGTCATTTGAATACAAATGATTTAACATTCAAAACTCAGTGTAATTCTATTAATAATCCAAAAAGGAAAACCATAGGATCAACTTAATAGATATAGGTAAAACATTTGACAAAACCTAATATTCATTCGTGGTTTCTTTCTTTCTTTTTTTGTTCTTTCTTTCTTTTTTCTGTGGGGATATTTATTGTATATTTTATATACATATGTTTTTTGCCTGCATGTCTGCCTGTGCACTACATTCATGCCCACAGAAGACAGAACAAGGCATTTGATATAGACACGTAAAAGCTGCCACATAGGTTCTGAGACCAAACCTGGGTCCTCTAGGAGAGCAGCCAGTGCTGTTAAACACTGAACTATCCCCTCCCCTTTTTCTGGGATAGGATCTCACTGTTTAGGCCAGGCTAGCCACAAATTCATAGAGATACCCCTGCTTCTGTGTCACAAGTGAGTGCTGGCATTGAAGTCACCACCCGACTCAGTCTTGATTTTTTTTTTTTTTAAAGAAATCCTCATCAGAGTAGTAATAAAAGGAAACTTTACTTACTGATATCACCAAGCAAAAAATAAGTAAGTAAGTAAGTAAGTAAGCAAGCAAGCAAGCAAGCTGTGACAAGCTGACACTCAAAGCTAATTGAGGCATAAGAAAATAGGGTAATGCTGATCCCTCCTTACAAAAAGCTTTGAAAACTTGTTAGACAAGATCAAATGGTTCAACTGAGGTAGGGGATAGGAAAGCAAGGCAGAGGACGAAATATGGGAAGGGAATCACTAATGAAGAACTGAAAGTCACACAGAAACAAAAGAAGCTTCCAAAGGCACAAGAACAAAACCAAAAAACAAAATGAACAAAAGAAAGAACAAACGAACTTTAAATGTACATGTGTTCATATGGGGTGAGGGGCACACAGACAAGAGTTACCCTACCAACAATGCCCCTACTAGAGACCACAGGCTAACAAATATCTGAGTGCCAGGAATAGGTTAGCTCTTTCAGAGTTGTTAGCTAGTGAGGTCCAGAGACCCTCAAACACTAGAGATTGCCAGCGCTCTCGGTTGCCCTCCAGAACGTGGCGGTAAGACCGTGTTGCTGAAGACATCAAGTCCTTGAGTCAGACCATAAGCTGACCCAGAAGACTTGTCATAACCGTATACACCTCATAGTGCTGGAGGGTGCTATACGTAGTACTGCAAGAGAAAAGCAGCCAGGCTTACTTGCCTGGGAACCCTGACAGCTAAAGTGACTACTGGCCTGGTAGTGAACTACAAACCCACTAATGCAACAATGTCATGAAGACCATGGGAGAAACCAATCACTTCTGGGCAAACTGAAGGCTCACTCTACAAAATGAACCCATACCTGACACTATTATCAACCATGAACCTCTGGCCAGCCAGTCAGGGTGCTAAGGCAGAACCTCCTCCATTGCTCTGCCAACCCAACATGGTGTTAAGTTGACGCCTCATGGCTTACCATTATATCCACAGATTAGTGCATCTATGAAGCTCCAAGAAGCTTCTTTACATGTGCAGCAGATGACGATTAACACAGATCGAAAACTGGCTGAGGAACAGAGAACAAGAGAGGAGAGTCTCTGGTCTCATTGGACACTCAACATTGGTGTCATGTGACATGTTTCTGGAGGCTGTCTTAGGAGAGGCTAGGTTGCTGAGGCAGACGTGTGACATGTTTCTGGAGGCTGTCTGTCTGGTGAAAAGGCATAGACGTTCTGCTGGGGCAGACACGTGCGGACACTCGATGTTTGGAAAGAGTGTACGTATAACCCACAGACAGTGGGCTATGCTCTGCCATTGCTTTGCCTTGCTTTCTTTGCTGATCTTTGCTTGTTAAGAAACGTACACAAAGAACTTCTGGAGGTGTTCCAGCTGCTTCTTGCTGCCTCAGCACTCTCATGCCAGTCAGCGGAGGCTGGCGGCTCCTTCTGGATCGAACCCTCCTGCTGACCTGAGTGGACCGGACTGCTGACTATGGAGCCGGAGATTGCCCCAAAGAATGACTTCTAAACAGGTCCCCGTCCGCCTCCTCCTCCTAACCACCTTACTCCCATACCTTTGATCGGTGGGCTTTAAGGGAGTTTGAAGTGTTTAAGAAGCCTTATTAAAGAAGGTCTTGAAAGATCTAGAAATCGCTTGTGAAGTCACAATATAACTGAGGCAGTTCCTTATCTTTGAGGGGGTTTCACTCCCTCAATAAATCAGAACATCCAGGTCCTTCCAACGCTAATACTTCAGAGTTAGCTACTCTACAGTAGACAAGAGTATTTGTTAGCTAAGAGGTGAATTCACAGGGGCTTGTTTTGTAATGGATGGCTAATAAGATTACAGTCATCAGCACAGTAATTTGAGGATGCCACTTAAAAGAGTTAATGACAGAAGATGTGAGTATTAGGGAATCTCTCTCCACTGATTAGACAGTTTCCTTGACATAAAGCATCCATGGTCCATTTGGGGGTCTGTGAGAACAGTGCATACTAAGTGTCACGTAACAGCTCCTGCTCCACTCAACAGTCAAGTATCACAACGTGCCCTTTCTCAGCAGAGATTTGTAAGGCGGCAGAGACCAAAGGCCTGAACCCACTGCTGGTGCCTGAGGATACACATGTCACCCATGCACGCAGTCAGCCTGGACAGGGGCTCTGGCACTTCTTATGTAGATCTGGCACATTAAGAGCTCTAACAGATCAGTCTTTTAGTTTAAAAAGATTATGGTTAGGACTGGATAGATGGCTCTGCAGTCAACAGCACGTACTGTTCTTGTAGAGGACCTGAAATCAGTCCCCAGCATCCACATTGGTTGGGACACCAGGACCGCATGATGGTGTTACTTGTGTCACTGAAGGAGAAACTCACAGAGCTTAAACTTGGGAGAGCTGCTGAGCTGGATACTGATGCAGAATCTCAGCTCCAGAGGCATCATGGGAACCTCTTAGAGAGGTTACAGTCAGTATCACATGTACATCAAAGTCCAGAAAGGCAGCACTGTGGGTTTAACATGGTGCTGGCAGCCCGTGTGGTTTTCAGCTTCCGCTTTTCTTACAAGGAACTCAGCATGATTAGTGAAGTAAGAAGTACTGAAGAGGGTCAGTGTGGAGGCACAGCACAGCTGGGCAGAGCTGAGCACAGCTGCTACCCAGCCCTGACCCATGAAGAACTCAGCTAATCTCCAAATCCTGACTTAGGACCAACCTGCAATAAATGGTGACTGACTCAAGAAGAGTGGATGGTAAGAAACAATCAAACTAAGGGCTGAACGAAGTAGAAACACAAAATACAAAGAATCAAGGAAACCAAGAGGTGGTTCTTAGAGGGGGAAAGATTGACAAATACTTAGCCAAAGTAAATAAAAGACAAAAGATTCAAATTAATAAAATAGAGATGAAAGGGAGCATTACAACAGACATTAAGGAAATTCAGAGAACCCTAAGACAAACTTTAACAATCTCTACTAAATTGGAAAACCTAAAGGAAACGGATGAATTTCTTGATATATACAATCTACCAAATTTGAATCCAGATCAAATAAACAATTCAAACAGACCTATAACCCCTAATGAAACAAAAGCAATAATTAAAAGTCTCCAATCAAACAATGACAAAAACAAAAACAAAAACAAAGAAAGTCAGACAGATTCAGCACAGAATTCAACCAGACCTTTAAAAAAGAATTAATGGCAATACTTGTAAAATTGTTCCACAAACTAGAAACTAAAGAACACTTTCTAGTTTTTTGTACAGGGCAACAATTACTCTGATTCCAAAACCAGACAAAGAACCCCCACCAATAATAACAACAACAACAACAACAACAACAACAACAACAACAACAACAGATCAATCTCCTTTACGAACATCTCCTTACGAACGCCTCCTTACGAACATGCAGAAATTCTTATTATAATACTTGCAATCTGGATTCAAGAACACATAAATGCAATGTCTATCATAATTGAGTAATGAACCACGTAAACGGATCATTTCCAGAAGTGAGAAAGGCCTCTGACCAAAGCCAAGGTCCTTCCAGGGTAAAGTCTGGGCAACACTAGGGATACAAAGGATGCATCAACATAATACAGGCACTCTACACCAAACCCAGGGCCCCTCAACCTACAATTTCCACTTAAATCAGGAACGAGACAAGGAAGTCCTTAAGTCCGAGAAGTCCTGATAGAATGTAAAGGAGCTTCCATCCCACTAGAACTAGAACGAAGGCGACCCAGGGGAGACAAACGCAAGGGAAGAAGTACACGCACATTTATTTGCAGATGATATGAGTTTACACATAAATAACTCTAAAAACGTCACCAGGTTTTTAGGTGATAAACACTTTCAGTAATATAGCAAGATACAAAATCAACATGTAAAACTCAGTAACCTTATACAAAGGACTGAGAATACCTTTGTATGTCCTTGTTTGCCTATGGTTCCTGGGATGCCTCCACTTTCCACCTTTTGGCTACTGTGAATTAAGCTACTATAGAGACCAGAATACCTAAGTTGTCTCTTCTGATCATTGTTTTCAATTTTCTGCTTATATATCATTAAATGTGGCTACTAGATCATACGGTAATTCTGAATTTTTGTGAGGACTGTAAAATCATTTCACAGCAGTTATAACACATTACATTGTGCCTAGCAATGCATAGCTCTCCATTTCTTTATAACCTCACTCTAAACTTATTTATTACATGTAAGTACACTGTGGCTGTCTTCAGACACACCAGAAGAGGGCGTCAGATCTTATTACAGGTGGTTATGAGCCACCATGTGGTTGCTAGGATTTGAACTCAGGACCTCTGGAAGAGCAGTCAGTGTTCTTAACCACTGAGCCATCTCACCAGCCCTGACTACTGCCTTCTTACATTTGCATACACTTGGATCTTTAATCCTAAATGAACTGACAATCACTGCCTGAGTTGTGTACAAATTTGTCCATAGGAGGCTTCTTAATGGTCGACCTTGTTCACTGATTTCTCTCCTACTCTGGTATTTCTTTTGGTTAGTTCTTTTTTGGCCATTTTGTTGTTATGACTCTAGAAATATAGAACTCTGGTTACTTTCTCTTGTACTTCTGTACATTTCTGAGGAAAATCAATTGCAATCTGGAAAGAGTCTCTGTGAGGATACCGGGAATCTAAACTGCATTTTTAGCAGGATAATAAATACATTTAATTTGTGTGGAATTGAATCTTCTTCCCAGTCATATTTAACATCATCTACAATAAGCCCTGAGTAAAATGCTGGCAGACAGAGGAAGGAGAAGCAGGTAAATGGGCAGATGCTGTGAGAACAAAGGTAACCCTAATACTGAACTATCTTAAGAGGAGTGTGTGTGTATGTTTTCAGTCTTCATCCAGATGTCATCTCCACAGAAGCACTTAGCTTGAAGGCCTGAGATTCTTCAGTGGGTGTGGCACCTGGAGCACAAGCTGACAGACCACCTGAACTAGAACCCTGCAACCTTCTGTGGAAGGAGAACAGCAATGTCTGGAGCTGTCCCCTGACCTCTGCATGCACATGCACAAACATGAAGTAAGTAAGACATTTAAAGGTGTTCATTAAAAGTACCAGGAAACTAGTTACTTTTCAAACACAAGAAACTTATTTTGCCCCAGGGGTACTCAATCAAGTTCAGTATGGACTCTAAGAACAGGTTCCTAAAATTCAGTATAAAAATCATTTTGAGCCAGGCAGTAGTGACGCACGCCCTCAGGAGGCAGAGACAGGCGGATCTCTGAGTTCAAGGCTAGCCTGGTCTACAGAGTGAGTTCTAGGTCAGCCAGGGATACAGAGAAAGCCTGTCTTGAAAACAACTAACTAAACAAACCATTTGAATGTAAAGTATATAGACAGTTATGGTAGGTGGCAGCGAGTGCTTCCCTGGAATGAGAGAACTGCGCATGCTTACCTGATAGCCTTCTGTTTTCTTCTGACACCACTTCAACAAGGCGTTCCTCTTGGACCCACCATATTCTCTTGCCAATGCTGAGAGGGGGTCTTTCCTTTCTTCCCTAATTTGTGAAAATAAGGAACCTAAGTTGAAATATTTGAGTCCCACAATAAGATCACAGCACTACTCTGCACTTTTAAATTGAACAATGCACAAAACTAAGGCTATTCTATGCTATGACACAGCTTTGTATTAACCTCACCATCAGTCTTCAGTCCATGGCCCACAGACCTCTAGCTGCCGAGACTAAAGGTGGAACTCTACTCTTCATCCGCACGGCAGCAAGCGCTCTGATTCTCGAGTCACAAGCTGGGCTCCAGGGTGCTCAGCACAGTATGGAGACATATGAACTGCTCTGGGCCTTTTATTAATACCTTTATTTCCACCTTTCATCTCCTTGTGTCCTTAACGCTCTCATCAATTTCAAAATTACTCACTGCAACTACAAAGGGTCAGGTTTTGTGAGATGAAGAGCTCAAAATTAGGCAAATGAGACAGAAAAGACATGGCAGTAAGGGCTGGAGATGGCTCAGTGGTTAAGAGCACAGACTGCTCTTCCAGAGGACCCAGGTTCAATGCCAAGCACTGACATGGTAGCTCACAATGGTCTGTAACTCCAGTTCCAGGGAGCCCAATGCCTTTCTCTGGCCTCTGCAGGTACCACATGTACATGCAGTGCACAGATATACATTCAGGCAAAATATCCATACATGAAACATCATATAGTAAAAGTAATGTTAAGATATGAGAGAAAAAAGAGATAGCAATAAACTTTAAAAATACATATTACATTATGTGCGAAGGAACTCAGAAGGCAGAGGCAGGAGAGTTCTGTGAAGTTCAATGCTAGCCTGGTACACATAAAGTTCATGAGACCCTGTCTGTCTCAAAACAACAACAACAAACCAAAAACAAAACTGTATTGCAAGCCCAAGACCAGCCTGGTGAGGCAGGCCTGTAAATGCCACCATTCCCCACCATTTCTGAGGCAAGGGCAGGAAGACTTCAAGCTCAAGTCCTGTCTAGGCTTTGGTGAAAGTTCTAGGTTACCCTGGGTGATTTAGGGAAACCTTGCCTCAAAATAGATAGATAGTATATTAGTTAGGATTTCCATTGCTGTTAAGAGACACCATGACCAAGACAATTCTTATAAAGGACATTTAATTGAGGCTGACTTAAGTTCTGAGGTTTGGGCTGGTAAGATGGCTCAGCAGGTAAGCAGCTTCTGAAGGTCCTGAGTTCAAATCCCAGGAACCACATGGTGGCTCACAACCATCCATAACAAGATCTGACGCCCTCTTCTGGTGTGTCTGAAGGCAGCTACAGTGTTCTTATTTATAATAATACATAAATCTTTAAAAAAAGAAAAGGTTCTGAGGTTTAGTCCATTATCAGCATGGCGGAAACAAAAAAAAGCAACCAGGCAGGCATGGAGCTGGAGAAGGAGCTGAGAGTTATACATCTTGTTGCAAAGGAAACTGAGAGATGACTGACTTCCAGATAGCTAGAAGGAGGGTCTCAAAGCCCACCCCCACAGTGACACACTTCCTCCAACAAGACCACACCTCCAAATAGTGCCACTCCCTGGGCCAAAGATATTCAAACCACCACAGACAGACAGAGAGACAGACAGACAGACAGATCAGTAGGAAGGGAGGAAGGAAGGAAGGAAGGAAGGAAGGAAGGAAGGAAGGAAGGAAGGAAGGACGGAGGCTAGCTAGCTAGGCAGGCTGTAGTTCAGTCCCAGAGTGCTTGCCTAGAATATGCCTAGGTTCAATCTCACCATTGCAAACAAAAAACACATATCACTTCAAAAAATATTAAGTATGTGCTAAACTGTATAGCCTGATTTTTAAGATGAGAAAGCTCACTATGTCCCAGGCTGGGCTCACACTCCTGAGCATACCTTTCTGCCTCATCTTCCTGAGTCCTAAGAGTACATATGTGCTCTACTGTGCCTAGCAAGTCTTTGGCATGACAGAATGGCCAGGCTGCTGTGGCCCTACACTGTCTACTTACTCATAAAATGTACTGCTAATGGGTATACACTTCTCAGAGGCTGGTCACACAAGACGTATGGCTTTCAAAGTTACTTCATGGCGCTGGAGGGATGCCTCAGGGGTTAAGAGTATTGGCTGTTCTTCCTGAGGACCCAAGTTTGATTCCCACCAACCACTAGACAGCCCAGGAAATCCAATGCCCTCTTCTGGCTTCTGTGAACACTGCACATACATGGTTCACAGACATACATTAAGGAAAAACATACACATAAAATAAAATTAAGACAATAAGTAAGGGCTGGAGAGATGGCTCAGTGGTTAAGAGCACCAACTGCTCTTCCAAAGCTCCTGAGTTCAATTCCTAGCAACCTCTTCTGGTGTGTCTGAAGACAGCTACAGTGTACTTACATATAACAATAAATAAATCTTTGGACTGGATCGAGCAAAAAAAAAAAAAAGACAATAAGTAAATACAAATAAAAGATGTTCATATAATAGGCATGTGATGTAAACCTATATATAATCTCAATACCTGGGAAACTATGAAGTACGATCCTGTCTCTGCAATAATCTTTTTGAAAATTCACAATTTGAGTCTGAGTGGTCAAATGCTACATTTTATCCTTAAAACCTAGAACTTAACATACAGTGAAGTTTCTGAAACCCTTTCCAGTCCTCTTATTCTTTTTTTTGTTTTGTTTTGTTTTGTTTTTCGAGATAGGGTTTCTCTGTGTAGCCCTGGCTGTCCTGGAACTCAATCTGTAGACCAGGTTGGCCTCGAACTCAGAAATCTGCCTGCCTCTGCCTCCCAAGTGCTGGGATTAAAGGTGTGAGCCACCACTGCCCGGCTCAGTCCTCCTATTCTTAATCTTTTAACAGTTTTTCCTCACTCCTAAAATGTATGCTCAATTTCTGATATTATTTTTTCCCATATAAACTGTGTCTGTGTGAATGCATACATAGGAAAAAAGAGGTCTGATTACTTGTCCTGGCTGGTCTCAAAGTCACAGAGGCATCTGCTTCTGTCTCCTGTCGACTACGATTTACAATATGTGCCACCATTCCTGAGCTCTTCCTTAGAGTAGCCTCTGCCAGAAAGAACTTCTAAATCATGAACTCACACGTCTACATCCTCCTGAACAATGATCAGCATAGCACCTTGTTGTCTGATGTCCAGTCTAAGCAATCAGAATTGCTTCTCACTCACACTTGCTATGCCTGCATTCCTTACATAGAAACCTGTTATTAAAGTCATTGTTGCCTCTGCACAATCCCCTGGACCCAGTCTTTCTTAGGTTCTCCCACCATACTAGAACAAATGTCCTTTTAACTAGTTTTCTGGACCTTCCTGCAGAAGAAAAAACTTACTCACTTCACTCATTACCTCACATCTCACCAAAGGGAGCCTGTTTGACATCACAGAGGTCCCATCAGGTAGCTACTCAGTCAAGTCGTGTACTCTGCCCTGAGACAGCAGACATCATCCTCCGGCTGTCTGTATCTGTCTCCTGAACCCACGTGGCATCTCCTAGATCTCGGATGTACCTAGACTGGATGCTCGGTCATCCCTTTCCTATGTGGATTCAAGTTACTTATCTTGCCAATAATGTCCGTATCCACAGTCCTCACAACTTCTTGCAGGTTCTACCTCTTTAAGAGGCCTTCTCTAATAATCTACAGGAATGCCCACAGTTCCACTTCATAACACATGGTTGGCCAGTACTTTGGATTTCAGAGTTTTTTTCCAGTTTGTCTGTTTTTAGATAGTCTTACTATGTAGCCAAGGCTACCACACCGTCTGAGTGCTGAGTGTGGGCAAGCCTGTGTCTACTCATGTTGCTTCTTTCTATTTGTCCTCCCCCCACCTTATTTACTTTTTATTTACGACACTGGGAATTGAACCCAAGGCCTTTATATGTGCTAAGTAAGTATTCAACCACTGAGTACCAGATTTTGAAGTATCTGCATAGAATTTACCTGCATAGAATTCAAAGTAGAACATCTCTACTTGGAAAATGCAAAGTCTGAAACACTCAAGCTTCCTTCCATGTTGGTACTGAAAAGGACAAGCACTTGGGTTTTCAGACTTACAACACCTCACCTACACTTACTGCGCCACTTCTAGTTTCAAACAAAACAAAAGTCAACACTGAGAAACAGGAAAAGAGCAAGAGGAACACTCAGCACTGACTGGTGAGCAGGCCCTTCACTCTGAGCCAGGAACAGTACACAGAACATGTTTCCTACCTTATTCGGCTCCGGGTGCTTGGAGTGACAGATGCCGTGGGAGAGGAAGAGAGGGACAGCTGTGGTGACGTGGTGCCCATAGCCATGAGAGAAGCTGGTGATGCTCCCTCAGACGCAGAGATGTCCCGTTTCATTTCTTCACTACTCCGTCGAGACACTGTGAGAAAGTCATTGTGGAATATAAACTAGTCCAGCCATTGTGCAAGTCAACATGGAGGTCTCACCCAAAACTAACATTAGAACTCCCACCTATCCAAATCAGCACATCACAGAGGAATTGGCTCCTCAACGTGGACTGCAGCACTGTCCTCATGAGCTGAGACACGGAGCCAGGCTAGGCGTCTCACAACAGAGGATGGGACATAGCAACTGTGGATATGCACACACTGGATTTTTTTCTCCATGCCAAAAAGAACAAATTTTCATCATTTACAGGGAAAGGCATGTACACTCTAATGAGACAGTCTCCCAACACTTTATACTGTTTACATAAAGACAAATATGTTTCCTCTCATTTGGATGGTTCCTGCACACTACACAGGTCATAAAATCATGTAAGTACATATGAAAAACAACTGTGTAGGGGAACAAAGAGAAGTAAAGAAAGGAGTGGGAAGAAGATAGGGATGATCAACTTTTTATATTTGTAGGAAAATCATTTATGACATGGTACCAAGTACTATAAATAAATACAATGTATTTTCTAGTTTAAGGAAAGATTTCTGTGTCTGAGGATTTGCGTGGCTCAGATCCTGCATGTATTCATATGTTTCTTGGCTCTTTTTTCCCCTGCTGTTTGTTTTGTCCTATTCCAGTTAGCTTGGCTTTACTATAGCAGTAGTAGTAGTAGTAGTAGTAATAGTAGTAGTAGTAATGCCTGTTTGTTCTCTAATGAGACAGAGAGAAACAAAGAGTGTGAATCTGGGTGGATGGGGAAGTGGGGAGGGTCTGGGAAAAGTTGAAGGAAAAGAAATAATAACCTGAAGATATAGTAGAAAATCTAATTCAATTAAAGTAGGTTTGAAAATTCTAGGGATAAAATGTCTTACAAAGATTGAGTGATTTTATTTTTGACACCTAGATTGTTTTCTTAGAACTAAAGAAATGCTTTGTCAAATAATTTTTTAAATGTAGTGTATATGTTGACAATTACAACTGCATATGTTTTAAAAGTATAGAGTGACATACATGCACATGTTTAAAGTATAGTGACATACATGTACATGTTTAAAGTATAGAGTGACATACATGTACATGTTTAAAGTATAGAGTGATATACATGCTTTAAATATTTTTAGTTTGAACTTGAGAATTTCTTCTGACGACTCCTAAAGAACAGACACTCTGTGGAGGAGGGGCTACTCCTTGAGCGCATTCAGGACTGGGTTTAGTTTTCGTTCAGAACACCTATACAGCTGACGACAGTGATTCATGTCTACAATCTGTCCTTTCAAACTGAGGCAGGAGGTCTACCATAAACATAAGGTTAGCCTGGGCTACTGAATGAGATATTATCATAAAAAAGAATCTAAAAATCTGTGAAAGGCTGGTAGTGGAAGTACAAAGCATATCACATGTTAAGTAAACAAGTGCCTTATTAATATGTGACCTTCACAGTATCCACCTGGTACTCAGTGAGGACTACCCAAACACGACTCAAAACCAAAGCAATATGTGCGACCACCCACTCCTACCCAGTAGGCACAACTAAAACAAACACAGCCTTCCAAGTGCAGCAGCACTGCGGAAAGTGGGGAAGGAAGGAGAGGGGCGTGTCTGCAGAGCTCACACAGCTTCAAACACACACCAGGAAGACAGAAACTAAAAGGTGTCAAGGCAGTCATCATTAACTTTGCAAGGCTAACACAGAAAAAAAACCATCCTGGAACCCCGCAGCTTTCCTGCCTCAGCCTCTGCACGTGAACACAGGTGTGTGCTGCCACACCCACATTGGACTGACAAGATCTAGATGAAATCAGGACAAACACGCAGCATTACTAAAGTGTTACTTTAAAGATCCTGAAGGGGCAGAGGCTTTCTCGAATTAAATGACCGTAGAATGCCGTATTTACATGTTTTCAGGCATAACTTTATGGCTAATTTTTCAAGTACATTGTATGTCTTAAATCAGTAAGTTGGTAAAGTGGTGTGCTGTGAGATGAGACGACATTTTATGTGAGTATTGCCAACCTTCTCTGCAGTCCGCTGGAGGCGAGGGAGAGAGGACAGAGGGAGGGGTGTGCTCACTCCACATCAAGGAGGACAGTAGCCAGAGCACAGCAGAGCTATCAGGACTTTTCCTTTCCGGGTACAACTGAGAAGGCCACAAGGGAGAGTAGTGTAAGTAGGTGAGCCGCTGAGGACAAGCACAGTGAGCCTCCAGCGCCCTGGCTGGGTTGGGCTTTAGCATATAGGCAAACAGCTTCCAGGAATTCCTGGTGTGTTTTGACTAACTCTTCAAATCCATCGCTGCATACCTAACTCTCAACTTTCAAAAAACTGTACCTTCAACATGTCATCTACTACAATGTGGGCAACTGCGAACTTCTAGGAGGATTTTGTTGTTGTTGTTGTTTTAATAATTTTTCAGATTAAAGTCATTACCTGAGATGGTCTTGGCACTTTCCATAGCAGGGACTCTTGGGAGAGAGGCGGGTCGGCTGGTTGAAGATGTTCTTAGTAGATGCTCTGCACAAAGTGGAAAGGTCACAAAAAACGACATGAATGAATGCTGAGGTGGCAGAAGTACAGGGAAGGTGGCTCTTACTTTTCTTAGCCTTCAGGCTCGTCCCTCCTCCTAATTAAAGGCATTTAACCCCCAAACAGCATGTTTACTAAAAGTAATCTCCATAGACAAGGGCCATATGGACCTCCAGTTCAACAATGTATTTCTAGAGATAATGGTGAGACATGCTATGCAGGTGACTCTTTCTAAGTCATTTTGTAACACTTAATTAATACTTCAAAGCAACTCAATCAAAATTAAGAGATTCCTTATTGCATTGGCCTAAGATATAAACTGAATAAAACCTTGCCTTTCTATGCCTACAGTTAGAGGGGACATCATATATACAAGTATCCATCGGTAGACCTGGGTGGTATAGTTAGAATTCCATAATACAGCCAAAAGACGACAATAGTTCATTCTTATTTCAGGCAGCAGAGAGGGTTGAAAACCACAGTAGTAGTAGGTTGGGCCTAACCAGAAAGAAGGGCTGGGCAATTCATTTCAGCCAGGCAATAATGGAACAAAGATTCAAAGGAGAAGGAAAGTAGGAGCCTGGTTGGTAAACTATGGGTCATCTGGACAGCAGGGGAGGAGGCTCTCCAGGGGTGGTGACACTGAGAGCCTTCACTGCCTCCTCTGTGTCTGAGCACTAGCCTAGTGCCACCGCTGCTGAGTAGCCAGGAATGAGGCAAGCCGATGCCGCTGCTTCTGTCATGGCTTCAGCGTGGGTCTTACCCACACGCTTTCTAAGGAGTGTCTTTAGTTCCTGGAACACTGGTGCAATCTTTCTGTCCTGCTCACTCTCTCTTCCTGCACATGTCTTATCTAGGGTTATGAACCCAACAGGCTGTGCTCAGGCCAGAAGACATGAATGTATGTGTTCTGCCTAGCCAGGATCTGGCATGTTAGGGATAAATGGCTTGTATAAAACTCAACAATGATGCCTGTATTTAATAAAGACTATTATTTGCTTTACTTCCCAAGAATGCCCACTCATTTCATTTTTTAACATAGTAACTATTTAGTAGCTGGGGAAGAAGGTCAGTGAAAAAGTATGTTTTAGGATGCCCAAGGTCCTAGGTTCAATGACTGGCAACAACAAGCAAAAAACAAACAAACTAACAAAAATTAAAGGCACACAGTACTGAGTCCTTAGAATATCACATAGTTTAGTCCCAACAATTCTTTTTTAAAAGATTTGTTGTATTTTTAATTATGTCTGTATGTGTGTACACATGCATGAGTACGAGTGCCCTGGAGGTGGAGTTACAGGAAGTTATGAGCCACTCAACATGAGAACTGGGAACCACACTCAAATTCAGTAGCAGCTTGAGTTCTCATGCTAATTATAGTACCCAAAAACCTATTTGCAGTGTCCCCAGTTGGTTTTTGATGGTCAGTAAATTTACCGGAGGCCAATGGCTGGGCAGGGAGAGAGAGGTGGGGTTTTTAGGATTCCAGGAAGGGATTGAGGGAGGAAGACGAAGAAATTCCACCATGACAAGCGCATAAGGGATGGACCAAGCCAGAAAGGTGCGGGAGGGAGAGACAGCTGACATGTAGGTGCAGGGGAAAGCAGTCCCAGGAGGACTGTCCAGCAGGGTCCAGGGCAGCAAAGATAAAATATAGATTTAATAAGTATTAACTCAGAAATATTGGAGGGGAGTGTGTGTGAGAGCCATGTGGAGTTAGGGAATGGCTCAGCCATTGAGCTGTTTAAGGTATTTAAAATATAAGGCTGTGCATATGTGTCTTTCTTTGGGGAATCCAGAACAGTGGGGCAGTAGTGAGAAGCAGGCGCACACTGTTGGAAAGTTTAGAGCGGATGAAAATACGAGCGTTTCAAAGTCCTCTGAACAAGCAGCACATGCTCAAGCACTGAAGCATCTCTCCAGCCCCCAAGTAGTATCTTACAAGAGTCTTAGGAACATGTCATTTGAAATAAAAAGAGTTACTTTCTACTTAGGAGGCCCAGGAAGTAGGAAGGAAAGCTTATTTTCTACATAAGGATACATGCAGTAAAAATCATTAGTGTTATTATCATAAACAAACATTGTTTGTTTGGTGAATTGGATGGTTTTTCAAGACAGAGTTTCTCTCTAGTCCTGTAATCAATGCTTTAAAGTGAATCAATTATGAACCTAAAGGATAATTGCCTTAAAAATCTTAAGTCTCAAGCCGGGCGGTGGTGGCACACGCCTTTAATTCCAGCACTTGGGAGGCAGAGGCAGGTGGATTTCTGAGTTCGAGGCCAGCCTGGTCTACAGAGTGAGTTCCAGGACAGCCAGGGCTACACAGAGAAACTCTGTCTCAAAAAAACAAAACAAAACAAAAAAAATCTTAAGTCTCCCAAAGAACAGCATAGCAAATTAAGAAGGTAAAACAAATACTGTAAAGACAAAACAGGTATCTAACCAGACATAGTGGCATACACATTTAATTTCAGCAGGGCAGATAGGTCTCTGAGTTCAAGGCCAGCCTGGTCTAAATAGGTTCCAGGCCAGCAAGGGCTACACAGTGTGACCCTGTCCCAAAATCAGGAGTGTCAGTTTTGGATGGAAACTCTGTGAGAATCGCCCCCCTCCCCCCACCAATCAGTCTTACCCCTATATGCACACAACTAGGAAACTGCTCACTCACCGCCAGGCTCCGCATCCCACCTGTCTTTTTATACTGCATTCTGAAGGTCCTTGCCTCTGTCTCATTTCAGCAGCTAATCCCTGTTACAATACAGCTGCCCTTTCTAAAAAAATGTGCCAAAAACATTTTTTTCTTTTATTGAGGCAGGAGCTCACTATGCAGCACAGTCTGTCTGGCCCTAAACTCTATTCTCCTGTATCAACCTCCCATGTCTTAGGATTACAGGTATGCACCACCACACCTGGCTAAGTTATTCTTCTTAAAATTATGTGTAGCAGGGCCAGAGGAGTAGCTCCACAGTGCTGCTTAAGACGCATGAGAGAGACTCTGAGCTCCAGCCCCAATGCAAAAAGTAAAAGCTCCTGTAGTAACTGGGCAGCCGTAGAGCAGGCCACGGGCGTTTCTTAACGCATTTTCATTCCAGAAACCCAAGCTGACACACACATGCCACAGTAAGGGCATGGGTCCATTTATGTCTGCAGTGAGCAGGCTGGGTTCTGTCTTCATGTGAAGTTGAGTCAGCCCTCTTCAGAAAATGTGACTCGTGTTATATTTTATAGTGATAACTTCTACTGTGTTGATATCTGAAGCTATTATTGCTCTTATTTTTGAAGTAGTCTAAAGTTTTAATCATGTTCCAGGTACTGAAGTCAGGTCCCCACATGTGGGGGTGAGGCATCTCTGCCTGCTGAGAAACCCCACAGGCCTCACCTTTAGTTCATTCATCAAACAAAAAATCCTGTGGGCATCTACTACGTGTTGGGTAGTGAGCTCACTGCAAAAGCCAAAGAAGGAGAAAAAAACCTGCTTGTCACAGAACCCGGAATCTAGAGCAGAACCAAGACAACCACCATGCTGTGAGTAAAGGATTCATGGGAAGAAGAAAGGACTCTGGGAACCCAACAGCTGATGAGACTGGGCTGAGACATCCAGAAAAGACCAAGAAATCACCACTTGTGAAAAATAGGCTGGTTTGTTTTCTATCAGAGGCAGCCTGAGAAGGGCCTACCCGCTTTCTCCTTTCCTTCAATTAGCCAATATGTCAGATTGTGAGTTCCCAACAACAGGAAGATCACCTATAGCAGAGCTTGTACAAAGCTGCATAGTTCAACAGCACTTACACAGGTAATCTAACACATTACATTATCCTAAGTATAGTTCCAACTTTCTTTTATTTAAGTGGCACTGCACAGTACTATCTTGAGACAATTATCATCACCCAATATCTGCTGTGCCTCCTTACAAAAGATCATCAAAGCTATGTTTCTTGACAATTATTGTTCCTTCACAGAAAGAGAGATGGGAACAGATATCAGACCCTTACAGAGTATCTAGTCACTCCTCCCAACCAGCCGTATGCAATTCTGCCCTAATTGCATGTGCTCTGGAGGAAACTTGGCAATCATTTTAGTTCTTGGTTATACCTTCCTTCTGTATATTTAACACACAGCGTGTGTGTGGTGTGTGTGTGTGTGTGTGTGTGTGTGTGTGTGTGTGTGT
>JADRCD010215441.1:0-24785 GCA_019843815.1 Montemys delectorum
AAAAAAAAAAAAAAAAATTCTGGAAGCAACCAGCTGAATCTCTAGTAACATTTGGCAAACTCATGTGATTTTGAGACCAGCTTAGGCTGTTTGAGACACCCCCTCAAAAACAAAAAAATAACAACAAACCTTCACTGACTTAAAGTCATTTGATGTAAAGTTTATTTGATAAGTAAAATTAATTTATATAAATGAGAAATACCTTTATCAGTGCCCCTAATTTTAAGATATTCTGTTATAGTATTTTTTTTATTATTTTGTTTGTTTATTTGTATTTTTGTTTTGTTTTGTTTGTTTAAGGCAGGGTGTGGTGGTTTGAATACCCTTGACCCAGGGAGTGGCATGTTAGGAGGTGTGGCCTTGTTGGTGGAAGTGTTTCACTGTGTGGGTGGGCTTTGAGATCCTCCTCCTAGCTCCCTGGAAACCATTCTCTCCTGGTTGCCTTCGAAACAAGAAGCAGAACTCTCAGCTCCTTCTCCAGCACCATGTCTGTCTGCATGCTGCTGTGTTTCCTGCTATGACCATAATGGACTAAACCTCTGAAACTGTAAGCCAGCCCCAATTAAATGCTGTCCTTTATAAGAGTTGCCTTGGCCATGGTGTGTCTTCACAACAATGGAAACCCTAACTAAGATGGAAGTTGGTATCAAGGACTGAGGCATTGCTGTGATAGGCTTGACCATGCTTTTGTTTGGAAGAAGGTGGATTGTGGGACTTTGGATTTGGAAGGCAGTAGAATGCTTTAAGTGGGGCTTAATGGGCTGTCCTATTAAGAGTATGGAAGACATTGGTGCTGAGGGGGATTTGAACTCTGGAAGTCTGGCTCTAGAGGTTTCAGAGGAAAAGAATTTTAGTATGTTGCCTAGAGATTTTTTTTTTTATGATGTTTTGGTGAAGAATGTGGCTACTTTTTGCCCTTGTCTGAAGAGCCTTCCCCAGGCTAAGGTGAAGAGACTCAGATTAATTGCATTGACAAAGGAAGTCTCAAAAAAATTCAGCATTGACTTGGTCCTCTGTTCTACTCTCATTAAGAGCATTTTGATTAAGTGTAGCAAACTTAGAAAGTATAAAAACAAAATGTATGGTTCAAAGAGAAAAGAGGCACCAGGAAGTGGAATGAAGCTAAGTCCTGTGTTCAAGCATATTAAATAGAAATAAGGGAATGGTCAAGATCCCACCCAGCTAAACTTATGCATTTGTAGTTGTATGAGGGAGAATTATATCATGTTAGGTTTATTATGACCTGGTTATTGTTTTCATTTGGATAGAAGGAGATATGATTATGTGTCAAGTTGGCAAAGCATGGATTGTGATGGCTATTCTTGGTTTTCAACTTAATTAAGATCTATAATGAAAAGCTTAGGTCCAGGCATGGTTGTATAAACTTAATCTCAGAAGAACAGAGGCAAGATCTCTGAGTTCAAGGACAGCCTGGTATAGAGCAAGTTCTAGGTAAAGTAAAGCTTAAGTCCAGGAATGGTTGTACATGCCTTTAATCCTAGCACTCAGGAGACAGAGCCATGCACGGTTCCAGGACAGTGAAGCTTAGGCAGTGAAGGAGTTGGAAATCAGAAAGCTAGTGATAATGTAATAGAACAAGGGGGCCATGTTCCAGCTCCAGCAAGCAGCAGAACTTGGCAGCCTTGGCCATGTGGCTCTGGCTTCAGAGTCAAGAATAGAAGGGACTACTGGGATAATTGATGCTAGTTAGCTGGAGATAAGAAATTAGTGGTGGCTGGGCAGTGGTGGCGCATGCCTTTAATCCCAGCATCTGGGAGGTAGAGGCAGGTGGATTTCTGAGTTTGAGGCCAGCCTGGTCCACAGAGTGAGTTCCAGGACAGACAGAGAAACCCTGTCTCGAAAAAAACAAACAAAAAAAAGAAAGAAAGAAAGAAAGAAAGAAATTAGCGGTGATTAAGAAGAGACCAGCATCACTGAGGTGAAATCTTCTGGGAAGTGTTTTCTGAGAGCACAAAGAGGTTGTGTTCCAGAGATAGCCAAGGTTGTACCTCATGCTGCAACTGTACTTGGTAATGTGTAAGAGTCACCCAGGTGGTACTGGTTTTGAAGGCATGAAGGGGTCATGAAGAGCAGTTGAAGCTTGGCACTGTGAGAGGCAAAGGAAGGGCATTGGTGAAGGTGCAGCCTCAGTTGCAGTTGAAGGCCCAGGACTGAAGGGGTCATGCAAAGAATCTGAAGCTTGGCACCGTGAAGGGAGCCTGTGAGCGGCCACTGGTGAAGCCTAATTGCCGCAGAAGACTCCAGTGAATAATAATAGCAGTGACAGTGACAGAATGGAGTCAACCAGCGCCTAGAGGGCAGAGCTGAAGAAGTGACCCAAACCCTTTGGAGGAGCTCAGAAGATCATGTGTAGGTTCTAGACATTGGAACAAAAAGCTGTAAGGTTGAAGTTACCTTGGATACCCCAGAATGTTATAAATGATAGTGCTGTGGATTACCTGCCGAGGAAAGCTGCTAACAGGGAGTGTGGAACCAGCCCAAGGGAATGAAATTTGTTGCTGCTGAATGCCAGATCTGCCAACAGAAGTCAACAAAAATGAAAGGAGTTGGAAATATGAAGAGTGCTTTGATATCGGACGTGGAGACACGGAGTTTGGAATTTGGCCAGCTGGTTTTTGGTCTTGCTTTGGACAAGTATTTCCTTGCTATGATGTTTTGGAACAGTAATGCATATCCTGTGTCATTGTCTTAGTTAGGGTTTTACTGCTGTGAACAGACACCATGATCAAGGCAACTCTTATAAGGACAACATTTAATTGGGGACCTACAGGTTCAGAGATCCATTAATTGGGGACCTACAGGTTGAGAGATCCATTAATTGGGGTTCTACAGGTTCAGAGGTTCAGTCCATTATCATTAAGGTGGGAGCATGGCAGCATCCAGGCTGGCATGGTACAAGAGGAGCTGAGAGTTCTACATCTTCATCTGAGGGCTGCTAGGAGAAAACTGGCTTCCAGGGAGCTAGGACAAGGGTCTTAAAGCCCACATCTGCAATAACACACTTACTCCCAACAGGACCACACCTTCTAATAGTGCCACTCCCTGGATCAACCATACTCAAACCATCACAGCCATGATATGTTGGAAGTATGTGATCTGCTTTTTGATATTGATTTTATAGGGGACTATAGTTAAGAGATTGATTGAAGCTGGGCAGTGGTGGCGCACGCCTTTAATCCCAGCACTTGGGAGGCAGAGGCAGGTGGATTTCTAAGTTCAAGGCTTGCCTGGCCTACAAAGCTAGTTCTAGGACAGCCAGAGCTACGCAGAGAAACCCTGTCTTGGAAAACCAAAAAAAGAAAAAAAAAGGAAAAAAAGAAGAGATTGGTTGATCTCAGGTGAGACTTTGAACCTTGGACTTTTAACATTGTTGAGACTGTTATAGTCCAACAATTGAAGTTGGACTAAATTTTGCATTACACTATGGCTAGTTATGGCCCCTATAGACTTATATGTTTGAACAAGCCTATGGGGGCAGGGAGTGGAAAGTGATGGTTTAAGTATGCTTGGCCCAGCGAGTGGCACTATGGCCTTGTGGGAGAAAGTGTGGGGTAGGTTTTGAGTTTATCCTCCTAGCTGCCTGGAAGCCAGTTTCTCCAGGTTACCTTTGAATCAAGATGCAGAACTCTCAGCTCCTTCTTCAGCACAAGGTCTGCCTGCATGCTGCCATGCTTCCTGCTATGATGATAATGGACTAAACCTCTGAAACTGTAAGCTAGTTCCAATTAAATGTTGTCCTTTATAAGAGTTGCCTTGGGGCCGGGTGGTGGTGGTGGTGCACACCTTTAATCCCAGCACTTGGGAGACAGAGGCAGGCAGATTCCTTTTTCTTTTTCTTTTCTTTTCTTTTTTTTTTTTTTTTTTTTTTTTTTGAGACAGGGTTTCTCTGTGTAGCCCTGGCTGGGCAGGCAGATTTCTGAGTTTGAGGCCAGCCTGGTCTGTTCCAGGACCAGGACAGCCAGGGCTACATAGAGAAAGCCTGTCTCAAAAAATCAAAAACAAAACAAAACAAAACAAAACAAAAAAAAGTTGCCTTGGTTATGGTTTCTTCCTAGCAATGGAAACACGGGGGGGGTTTCTTTGTGTAGCTCTGGCTGTTCGGGAACTTGCTCTGTAGACAAGGCTAGCCCTGAACTCACCTGCCTCTGCCTCCTGAGTGCTGGAATTAAAGGTGTGTGCCACTACACCTGGTCTTGTTATTTAGTCTTGGCTGGCCTGGTGCTATGTAGCTCAGACTGGTCTGGAACTCACAATAATTCTCTTCTCTCAGCCTGCAAAGTGCTGGGATTACAGATGTGAACCTCTTGCGTATTCTTACTGGGTTAATTAGAACTAGATAAGTGGCCACTCATCACAAGATTGGTGACCACAATGAAACTCCTCTGGCAAGCAGAGCTTAAAACTTAATGTGAAGAAATAGTTTTCTATAGCAGTTTAACAAAATTGCATCAGAACAATTAAACTTTCTGTTATTTTGGGAAAGCTGTGCTCATTTTGATAAAGGAAGGATTCAAAGCATTAAAAAAACCCTTAAATCCAATGATAATTCTCCACTATACTTTCCTCTTCTTTTTTTAGAAATTAATGTTAATGCTCTCAAAACTTCTTTATCCTTTTATTATACCAACCTACAGGCTCTGGTCTTAACCTGATTGTAATTAAGTCTCACCTATGATATTCAGGTAGTATTGTTTAGAGCCTATTTCACTGTGGAATAGAGCTTAAGGTTCAGGTGAGTACCCCCAGCAGCTGAAGTGGCTCTGGTCTCCTGTGTCTCCTTTTCGAATCTGGAAACAGGATCTCTGGTATGGCTGTCTCTGATAGTGTCATTGATGTATTTAGTGACATGAAAGTGCACAAGTTGTCAGAGGAAGTAAAGAAGCAGAAAAAGGGCTGGAGAGATGGCTCAGTGGTTAAGAGCACTGACTGCTCATCCAAAAGTCCTAAGTTCAAATCCCAGCAACCACATGGTGGCTCACAACCATCCGTAACGAGATCTGACACCCTCTTCTGGAGTGTCTGGAGTGTACAGTGTACGTACATATAATAAATAAATCTAAAAAAAGAAAGAAAGAAAGAAAACGGATTTAAAAAAAAAAAAAAGAAAAAGAAGCAGAAGAAGGCAGTGTTCTTCTGCCTGAGTGAGGCCAAAAATGTCCTCCAGGAAGAGGCAGGGAGACCCTGGCAAGAGTGGGAGTGGGCATCTTGGGCATCACCTACTCATCTTTGTCAGACAACTGCAGCTATGAACTCTAGGATGCTACCTAACGGACCAAGGAGAGGAAGATGTGTGATCTGTGATCTGTGCTCTTTGTCTGAACCCCTTGAGAATTACCATCCTGTGGTGGTTTGAACAGGAATGACCCTCATAGACTCAAGTGCTTGAAGAGGCATTACTAGGAGGTGTGGTCTGGTGGAGTGGGTGTGGCCTGGTGGAGGAAGTGTGTTCCTGGGGCTGGGCTTTGAGGTTTCAGATACTTACTATGGGCCCAGTGTCTCACTCTCCTGCTGCCTGCAATTCAAGATGTAGAACTCTCTGCTCCTTCCCCAGCACCATGTCTGCTTACGTGCTTCCTATCATGATGATATGGATTAAACTTCTGAAACTGTAGGCCAGCCCCAATTAAATGTTTTCATTATAAGATTTGCCATGGTCATGGTGACTCTTCATAACAATAAAACCCTAAGACACCCCTTAGGAGCAAAGGATGCTTGCTATCAAGAAGAAGCTGACAAGGATCAAGCATAAATGATGATTAAGCCACTCGGCGGAAGCCAAGGCCAATCCTGGCAGAGAAGCTAGGAGACAAGACTGTTATCTCCCTGGAAGGCAAGGCTTTGTGCATCTCTTCCAGCTCCCTTCCAGCAAATTTGTCCCCCAGGCTGGAGAAATCCCAGTGGTCAAACAAATCCCTGATCCCTGTGCTGTGAAAAGAATAATCTCTGCGTTGCTGTAAAGAACACAGGGACAAAGTGGAGATAACTGGTCAATGTTAGGGGGCGTGTACCTGAGAAGGCTGCTGTGACATGGCTATAAGCTAATAAAGCCTTTATTAGCCAGCCAGCAACTGCACTGGGTGCTCAGAATCTCAGTGTAGCTCCTGCCTTTCTCAGGTTGAGCTTTTAAGCCAAAAACCATGACCTGGATTGACATACTTTATCAAACAAGAACAGTTAGCCAGAAGTGGCACTACAGAAGCTAAAAGCAAAGTTAATACATTCAGAGACTTCCCAGAGCTGTGGGCTTTGATGGATTAGGCCTTTGTTTTAGTTTGGGCAGGTGGGCTGTCTATGTGCTGAGTTTTGCAGCCTGAATGGTACTTCCATCATGGAATTGTGCTAAAGTCTGGGGCCATGTTATAATCAAGAAGATTTCTTCTTATAAAAAAGGATGTGGTTAGACCCCAAAGCAGGTATCTGTCTTTATCCCTAACTTAAGTGGTATTTTAGCCCATTAGGGTGAGTTAGACTTCATGCTCTAAGGAAATTGGCTAATAGGTACAAGGGAAAGGGGGTGGTTCAAGGGATACTGACTCTTGTAGAACTAACTACCTTCATAGAAAAAAAGTTTCCTTTTACACCTGGACCAAACTCCTCTATCTATCCTTGACAGTTTTGGCCTCCCACAAACCACATTTGTTCTTCTGGCTTTTCTGGGGTTTAGAGCAAACTACACCAACTTTCTTTTTCTTTCTTTTTCTTTTTTCTTTTTTTCTTTTTTTTGAGATAGTCTCATGTAGCATCCTTGAACTTGGCTTGTAATTAAGGATGGCCTTGAGCTCTTGATCTTCCTGCTATAACCTTCCATGTGTTGGGGTTTCGAGGCTGAGCCCCCACCCTCTCTTTTTATTTTCTGAGACATAGTTTCTCTATGTAATCCTGGGTGTCTTGGAACTTGCTCTGTAGACCAGGCTGGCCTTGTAATAAGAGATCCACCTGCCTCTGTCTTCTCCTGTCTCCTGAGTGCTGGGGTCAAAGTTGTGTACCAATGTGCTTGATTGTTTAATTTTGGCTTTATTAGACACACCTCAATATGTATCCTAGGTTGGCCTTGAACTTATGACCTTCCTGCCTTTGCCTCTTGAATGTTAGGACTGTAGGCATGTGCTACCATATTTACCTTCTATTATTTTCTTGTATTGTATGTACACGTGTGTGTAGGCATGTGTGCCATGACACACATATGGAGGTCAGGGGATAGTTTGTGGGAGTCAGTTCTCTTCTTCCACCATGTAAGTCCTAGTGGTTGGAACTGAGGTTGCCTGGTGCAGTGGGGCCTTCACCTTCTGAACCATTTCACTAACCTTCTATTTCTTTTTCTATCAATTCATATTTTCTGCACATTATACCTGTGGGTTTTGTTTTTATTGAGTTAAGTTCTGTATATAAATGTGAATTGTCCCCATTTTTCTAAGATGTAGTCATTTGTTCCTTGCTTCCCCGTATGTTGACCTTTGTCCAATAGACTTTTATTTCTATACGCTGTAACAGGACCCCAGACCTTAGTACAACTGACTCCATGATGGAAGTACTATAAAAGTCAGGCAATGCTCCAGGCGGTGGTGGCACACGCCTTTAATCCCAGCACTGGTGAGGCAGAGGCAGGCGGATTTCTGAGTTCTCTCTGGCCCTGCTCACTCTGGTGTAATTCACTGTAGCTGTCTTCAGATCTCATTACGGGTGGTTGTGAGCCACCATGTGGTTGCTGGGATCGGAACTGAGGACCGTCAGAAGAGCAGTCAGTGCTCTTACCCGCTGAGCCATCTCACCAGCCCTGTTTTTTGTTTTTCAAGACAGGGTCTCTACCTCTGTAGACCAGGCTAGCCTTGAACTCAGAGATCTGCCTGCTTCTGCCTCTAAAGACCTGTGCCATCACTGTCCAGCTTTTCAGACAAGATCTTACTATGTAGCCCTAGCCGGTCTAGAACTCATCATATAGATCAGGCCACCCTGGGATTCACAAGGATCCCACCGTCTCTGACTCCTGAATGCTGGAATTAAAGGAGCGTGCTACGATACTTGGCCTTATTTTTATTTATTTATTTATTTATTTATTTTGAGATAAGGTCTTGGCTTTTTTATAGGCTAGGCTGGCCTAGAACTTGTTAAGCAGCCTACTGAGTCCTGCCTGGCTGTGTGGAAGGGATGGCATGACATGGTTTCCTACCTCTGGATCAGAGCCAGCAGGGTATGGGCCTCCATAAATGTTGACAGTTGCTGGGCATGAGGCTTGTTTGTATCACAAAATATATGTTTTATTTCATGTTCCTCCTTTGGAAAATATTCTCCCTGCCAAGGTTACCAGGCAAAGTCCTCTCTGCCAAGGTTAATTACTTCATGATAATAGAGACAGCAAGAGTCCAGGCATGTGGGCTAATGTTTCAGCAAAATGGTGAACACTGACACCTCAGGACAGCCCTTAAGAGTATGGAAAAGAACTCGAGTTAAACACGTGTTCAAAAATATATAATCTCTCAACTATGCAAAATATAAGGGTGCAGTATAAATTGTATAAGGAACTTCACAGATCTACAGGAACAGAGGGAGCTGCACTATGAGAGCCAGCTTTCAGAAAGATACAAAGGCAGGCAGATTCCCGAGTTCAAGGTCACCCTGGAACAGATTGAATTCATGTTCAGGCTGGTCAGAATGGTAATCTCAGGTTGGGATCCCACCCAGCAAGGTTATTGTCTGGGTTTACAAAGATGAGCTGATCTCTGAATTCATCTGCAATGTTAAGGGGAAAATGTACTTGCTGTCCTTTCCCTGAGAGTCTGGGGCTAAGGTCATGTGGGAACTTGGAGTAAATGACTGAATTGATATGCAAATAAAAGGACTTTTTGGAGATCTCTGAAGAAGGAACATAGCTCTTTAAGATTTTTTTTTTAAACAGGATTTCTGATTTTTTCAGAAAATCCATGAAGAGTGAACAAAGCTCTTTTAGAATTTTTTCTAACTGGATTTCTGACCTTGGTTGGAAATCCCAAGAATTACTTAGAGAGTTAACACAGTTCTTTTAGAATCTTTCTTAAAAAAATCCAAGAACATTTTTCATAGTAGTTTTTCTGATTGTGGTCAGAAAACCCATGAGCTACCCAGAGAGCTTTTAGAATTTTTTCTAGCAAGAGAGAGGTCTCAGTAGAGAGCTATCTCAAGCAGACTATACAGGAGTTATGTACAGAGAGCTGCGTAGGGAGCCATCTGGAGCAGATTACAAGGCTGCCAGCTTGCATCCAAGATTTGACTTCAAGGCCTTTTGCTGCTCCCAAACACCCCTTTCTCAGGACCCCCAACCAAGCTGAGAGAGAAAGGATAGGGCTAGTGAGATCAGTGGTGGGCGCTCATTGTGCTTCTAAGCCTGCTGACCTGAGTTTGATCCCTGGGTTCCATACGATGAAGGAAGCCAGCCGCCAAAGGATATTCTCTGACTTCCATGCTCCATGGCACACATGTATGTACACACACACACTCACACACACAGAGTGGAGCACAATAAAGGAAGATACCTTATATTAACCTTTGGCTTCCACATGTGTATGTGAACCTGCACACACCATATATATATAAAGGAAAAGCAGAGTGTAGTGATACACAATTTTAATTTCACTTTTAATGTAGAAGTAGATGGATCTCTGTGAGTTAGAGGCTCACTTTGTCTTTATAGTGAGCTCCAGGCCAGCCAGAGTTAGTAAGACCCAACAAAACAAAACACCATCATATGGGCTGAACATGCTCAGTGGGAGAGCACTTGCCTAACATGTCTGACCTGTCTGGGGCTCAATCCCTGGATGGAAATACACACATACACACACACACACACACACACACACACACACACACACACACACCCCCGAACACCAACCTTTAGTGTACTTCAACTAATTTAAACTTACCTTACTAATAAATTAGACTCAGACTGTAGTTATTTTATTTGGTTTTAATAATTACTGGGGGGTAACCCCCAATCTACTTTTCTAACTGCTGGCCTGGCTACTTCCCCAGCAGTGTACCCCAAATTCTTGCTGTTTCTCTTGGCCATAAGCTCATGATTTATCTCTTTTCGTGGCAGCTTCTTCTTGCTCTCCCTCCTCTTCCTTTTCTTCCTCCTCCTCCTCTTCCTTTTCTCTCTCTTTCACTCACACATCCTCCTTCTCTCATTCTTGTTCTCCCCCACTCTCTGTGCAACCATCAAACAGGTAGCTCAAAACCTGCCTACCTCTAATCCCTCAAGTAATTGGCTGTACCATTTTTATTTAACCAATAGCTTGAAGTTAAGAAACAAGATTTGCACAACAAAAGCTGGTGAGTGAGAGAATTCACTCTTCGGCAACTAGACCTACACCTACAGAATTTAGCATTCCAATACACAGCAACAGACCAAACCTCAATACTAGAGTAATCAAATTCACAGAGATTAAAATATAGGACTATGCTAGCTTTGGGTGTGCCTCAGTGGTAGAGAGTTTGCATAGTGTGTGTGACACCATCAATTTACTATCCAGCACTGCAGCAACCTCGACAAAAAGGTAGCTCGGTGCTTGCCAAGGGATGGTGAGAAAGAATATGGGCATAGACATTCAGTTTTGCAAGAGCAGCAGAGTCTGAGCAACTGAGGATGTTGCCCAAGAAGAGAGCACTTGCACAGCATGTGCAAAGCCCTGTAGTTAATTCCCAGGACCACAAACAAGGTGGAAACAATCAAGTGGCAAGCTTCTGGAAGTGCCTGTTTGGCGATGGCTTCACCAGTACTTAGTGCTGCCTGAACTGGACACTTTAGGCCCAGTGGCAAGAGGCCAGGGGGTTAGGTCTCCAGAAGAAACAGTGACACATTTCCTCTAACAAGGCCATTCTTCCTAATATCACCAACCCCCATGGGCCAAGCATTCAAACACAGGAGTCTGTGGGGGCCATACCTATTCAAACCACCAAAGCAGAGAAATGGAGAGTTGAAGCAAACCGGGACTACATAGTGAATTCTAGGCTAGCCTGGACTACAGAAAGGAAAAAGCATAGAGGCGTAGTTATAGGTGGTCTGGAAGTCATTGTCAGTGATGGAAACTTATATAGATGTTCTGTTTTGTCCATTTAATCTGTCAGTGATTTGAAAGCAAAAATGATTAGTTAAATGAGCATGAGGAAGGAAGTATGGGAGACCTGAGAAGAGGGACTTGAAGTACCATCTAGAGGGTGGAAAAGTACAGCATAGCCAAGCACCATCTGAACATAAGATCAAACAAAGGAGAGGCATTCAAACCGACAGTATGCTTTGGGGTTTCCTCCAAGCTGTGGCTTCACTGAAGGTTCAGGATTGGAGCTTTAAAAAAACATGTTTTATTTTATGTGTATGAGTGTTTTGCCTTCATGGACATATGTGTCATGTGTGTGTCTGGTGCCCTCAGAGGCACAAGAGGGTGTCAGATCCCCTGGAATTGTAGTTATGGTTGTGGGCCTCCATGTGGGTGCTGGGAACTGAATCTGGGTCCTCTGGAAGAGCAGACAGTGCTCTTAACTTCTGAGCTATCTTCCAGTCCCAGGAGCTCGTCTTGATAATAAAAAGGAAAGAGAGAAGAGAAGGAGAAAGAAAGAGAATACTGGGAATGATTTTCATCATGGGCAACAGGCCCTAAATGGACTTATAAAATGAGATGCTGAAAGAAGTGTGAGGATTAACAAAAGGAAGAGAGGGAGGGCACGGTCTTGAAGGTCTTGAGTAAGTTGAACGTTGGAGTATTAGAGAGTGAACAAGAAAAGCAGGTTAAAGAGGGAAAGTTCCGCGGAGGGAGGGTGGTGGTGGTGGTAGTGGTGGTGGTGGTGGTGGTGGTGGTGGTGGTGCTGGTGGTGCGCGCGCCTTTAATTCCAGCACTTGGGAGGCAGAGGCAGGCGGATTTCTGAGTTCAAGGCCAGCCTGGTCTACAGAGTGAGTTCCAGGACAGCCAGAACTACACAGAGAAACCCTGTCTCGAAAAAACAAAGCAAAATAAAACAAAACAAAACAAACAAACAAACAAACAAACAAACAAAAAAAGAGGGAAAGTTCCATAGTCAAAATTGAGATTGTGGGGCCTGAGGATGTGACTCAGTAGTAGGCAGTGGCAGGCAGAACACTTGCCTAACATATGCTATGTAGAGGGACCCTTTCCCAACAAAACAAAACAAAAACAACAACAAAATCATGTAACAGAATGCTAAAATCACTAAAAACGATGACAACAAAAATTAATGACTATGAATCAGAAGTTAAAATTTCAAGATGAAGGATAAACACTGCAGTCTCCTTGAGGTAAGGTTTAAAGCTCTTCCAACCAGAAAGACTTTATAGCCCCGTCAGAGGGCGTTGGCCCCTTTAAGGGCTGGCGTTCTGCGAAGGGAGTCTACGCTCGGACGGGGCGGAGTCTGAAGGGAGCGGGACCACCTTGGGGCCGGGCGAGGCATGCACGGGGGAGAGGGGCGGGACTTCTAAGGGGCAGGGCGCGGTAGGCTCCCCGAGAGGGGCGGGACCTCGAGAGGGGAGGCGGGGCGCAGCAGGCGCGGCGAGCGAGGCGGAGTCTGTGTGTCGGTCAGCCTGCGGCAGCGGCTGCTGTAGTTCAGAAGAGCGAGGCCGAGGCCTGGGCCCAGCCCGGAGCCGCTGCCTGACCCGAGCCTCCTGGAGCCCCCGCGCCGGCTGATCTTAGCGGCGGGCTCCGGCTCCGCCTGCCACCGCACGCAGGACCGAGGCTGCATGCCGGAGGACCAGGCCCACGCAGCCATGGTGAGTTAGCGCGGCCTGCCCCCCCCCAACCCCCCGCAGGGTGGCCCGAGGACGCCGGGCAGCCGTCTCACCCTTCTTCCTGCACCCTCGGCCTCTGTCTCCTCAGGCTCGCGTTCCCCATCCACCAGTAGGAGCAAACCCCTTTAGGAGACATCCCTTAATCCCCCTCCTCTCCGGTGACACCCTTTTGTCCCCCGCTGACAGCCTCCTTCGCATTCTCCTCGTCCCCCTCCCTTAGCCCTCCCCTTTCTCCTCAACCATTTTACCTTTCTCCTCTATAGTCGTTAGTCACCCCCACCCCCCACTTTTCCTTCCTGCACTTTGCTTCCTTTCTCTCCTCAACCCCCTTCACCATTTTATCTCCGGCGCCCCCTCTTCCCCTTGGTCCTCGACCATCCGCATTTCCTTTGCCCCTCGTCGGATGTCCTCCGTCGCCGGCTCACACAACTGTCCCCATTTCCTTCTGCAGGCTTCAAGGGGCTAAGCAGGAGCAATTTGAAGGCAGTTGCTTCCCGGGAGCTGTTGGGCGGGCACGTACAGATTTGTAGCCTTTCTTTCTCCTTTCTGTTTTGGAGTGGGGAAATGAAGGGAGATTGGCGATATGGAAGAATAGTCTGGAAGCTTTACTACCTAGTGTCATTGCAAAAACCAGAGTGGGGCGTGTTACAGAGTACATCTTGTAGCCTTATGCGATCATCAGACCTTTTGACAGAAATAGCCAAAAAGGTTGTGAGATTTCTATTTTGTATGTGTTTTCGTGTGGAGTTACTGTTTGGGAATTAAAAATCTTTTGTAATTTGTAGACTTGACAGTTGTTGCTCAGAGCACATGATTTGTTTTTGTTTGGAGGCAGAGACCAAAGGCATTTGAGATCTGAATATCAGCTTGGCAGTCAGATTGTGACCGTCTTTCCAATACCTTCCTTCTAAAGGTTGCATTTGTCCTGCCCTTTCTGTCCTTTCTTGGAGAAACTCTTTATTTGCAAATTTTCTTCTGCTTCAAAATGGCTGTGACTACAGTCACATATATTGAAAGCCTTGTTCCATCATATACAAAAAAAAAACCCAAAAAAACAAAAACAAAAAAAAACTACATTTTGACCTGGCAGTGGTGGCGCACGCCTTTAATCCCAGCACTTGGGAGGCAGAGGCAGATTTCTGAGTTCCATGCCAGCCTGGTCTACAGAGTGAGTTTCAGGACAGACAGAGCTACACAGAGAAACCATGTCTTGAAAAACAACAACAACAAACAACAACAACAACAAAAATCCCATACATTTTGATCTCTGGGAGGAATAATATATTCTAGTCAAAAAGACTTCTTGCTAATCATAGTTTCCTAGATTGTATTCCCCTCCATCTGATTTTAGGAAGGTAACTTACTGTTTGGTCATTTAGCTGGGAAACATTCCCCGACTTGCCCCACTCTGCTGATCCTCCATTGTTTTTCCCCAGTGACTGCCGCTCACTTGTACCACTGTCACTGTGTGCTGATCTGAGAGTCTGGGGACAACTGGGCCTTACTTAACTCCCTGGATTCCCAGTGCCCAGGTCAGGTAGACACTTGAATGATTTGATTTATGATCTCATGTCCCCACCAGACAAATGCAGTCTTCCACTGAAATTACTCAGGGTGCGTTGAAGCATCTTTTGGTGCAAAAAGGAGTAGAGTAAGATGTAGTGATGACTCTTTTCAGACTAGAGAGCCATCTTGCTGGAGAAGATACCAGGCTGTTAGACTGTTGGAAATGCAGGCCTTTCCACTGAGACTGAATGAGAGTCAAAAAAGTGATTTTTTTTTTTTGGTCCTAAAAGGTGAATAGAATTTACGTGGGTCATTTGGGAAAGAAGAAGAAAACTTCACTTGAAGTGTGACTAGGAAGAAATTTAAGATAGGTTGTAAAGGCTGGGTGTTCCTTTAGTCCCAGCACTGGGGAGGCAGACACAGATGGGTCCCTGGGGCCAGCCTGATCTATAGAGTGCTAGAAGAGCCAGGGCTACTCAGAGAAACTGTGTCTCTAGGGGGGAAAAGATTTGTAGTGAAGGATTACGTGTTTACTACCTGGAAGGATGGAAGAATAATAGGAAGTGTGGTGAGAAAGATATTGTCTTAGTCTGTTTAGGTTGCTATAACAAAATACCATCAGCTGGCTGCCTAATAAACAGAAATTTTCGTGAACTTTGGAGCATAGAATATCCAGAGACAGGGACTAGCACATTCATTGTCAGAAAGGGGCTTTCTTTTTTTTTTCTTTGTATGTGTATGTGTGTGTGTGTATGTGTGTATGTATATATATATACATATATATGTGTATATATGTGTATATATATGTATATATATATGTGGTGTGTGTGTGTGTGTATGTGTATATATATATATATATATGCATGCGTATATGTGTGGAGGCCAGAGGTTTTTTTTTTTATTTTTTTTGTTTTTAGAAATATGTATGAGTAATTTGCCTGTGTATTGCCTATGTATATGATGTGTGCTACATATGTGCCTGGTGCCTGTGGAGGTCAGAAGATGGTGTTAGGTCCCTTGGAACTGGAGTTATACATCGTTGTAATATTATTTGGGTATTGGGTATTGAGCCTTGGTTCTTTGAAAGAGCAACAAGTGTGCTTAACTGATGAGCCATCTCTCCAGCTCTCCTTATTTATGTCATTTTTTGAGACAGGATCCTTTACTGAATCGGAAGCTTGTCTATTTGACTAGACTGACCTGGTCAATGTGCTCCAGGAATCTGCCTGTCCCTGCCTCCTAGCACCAGGGTTACAGGCAAACATTGCCATGCTGAGCTTTTTTATGTGTGTCCTGAGGATCCTTGTGCTTTCAAGGATAGCATTTATACTATCATTTCCCCAACTCCTCCTTTTTCTATTCCGCTACAACAAGCCTCAATGCAGGCTGGTTTAAAACTCACTATGAGGCTGGAGAGATGGCTCAGCGGTTAAGAGCACTGACTGCTCTTCTGAAGGTCGTGAGTTCAAATCCCAGCAACCACATGATGGCTCGCAACCATCCATAATGAGATCTGATGCCCTCTTCTGGAGTGTCTGAAGATAGCTAGAGTGCACTTAAATATAATAAATAAAAAAAAAAAAAAAAAAAAAAAAAACCAAACTCACTATGTAGTGGAGGATGGTCTTGAACTCCTGACCTACCTGCCTCAGCCTCTCTAGTGCGGAGATTTTAGGTACGTGCCACAAACACCTGGTTTATGTAGAGCTGCGTATTGAACCAAGACCTTTGTGTATATTAGGCAAATATTGTGCATATTAGCAGAGAATCCTGAGTCCCCTTTTTTGTTTAAGGTAGTCTTGTTACATAGCTCTAGCTTGTCATGTAGTACTGGCTGGTCTCCAGCTGAAGGGTATCTTACTGCCACAAGCTTTCTGAGTGCTGGCATGCACTACCATGCCCGGTGTCTAGAGGGAATTTCTGCCCTGGTTCATAGATGGCATGTTTTCTCTGTTTCTCCTGTGATGGAGGAGTAAGGCTGTTCCCTGGGGGTTCTTTTATATGAAAGCACTAGTCTCATTCAGACAGTTCTGGCTAGTGGATCTAACCACTTTTAAGGTATTTAACATATGAATTTGGGAGAAACACATTCAGACCACAGCAGATAATTGGGCATTATTGTGTTTTAAGCTTCATATTCAACTAACTAGAATTGTTCTTGCTTGTTAAATATGTACACACAACACAGTAAGTGTGTGTGGGAAGGGTGAAGAGGGAGAACACTGGGCCGTTGTGAGCTGGAGATTACTAGCAGGGGCTACTTTTTGTTTTTCTTGCACAGTAGCTTAATATATTTAGTAAATAATTGGATGATTGTTACAAAGCCTCATATTATATATTTTTCAAGTGTTACAGTGCATTTTGAATACTTGATACATTAAAGGCAGAGGTTCTCAAAGTTTGCTGTGAATCAGGGAGGGTTTGCTGGGCTTCCTACCTCTAGAGTTTGATTTATTAAGTTTGGGGTTGAGCCTGAGAGTTGTGTTTCTCTCAGGAGCTCATGTAATGCTGATACTTCAGATCTGAGATGCAGCCCCAACCTTTTACTCATCTCAGTGTTTCTGGAGTGCCATCTGACTGTGTTTGCCTGGGGAATATGGTAGACTGCAAAACAGGTGTGGTCCCTGCCTTCTCAGATCTTTTTTCCGAGACAGGGTTTCTCTGTGTAGTCCTGGCTGTCCTGGAACTCACTCTGGTAGACCAGGCTGGCCTCGAACTCAGAAATCTGCCTGCCTCTGCCTCCCAAGTGCTGGGATTAAAGGTGTGTGCCACCACTGCCTGGCTCCTTCTCATAACTTTATGTATGTAAAGTAGTTTTAAATGTGAACAGTTTTAGCATATTTAAAAATGTGCTAAGACAGACATGGTAGAATCACGGAATGTGATAGTTAGTGGTGGCTTTGGAGAGGATCCTTGTTTCAAGTGGACAATTGAGGAATTAAATTATAAGGGTTCTGTTGTGAGGAGACTAGTATAGTTAGGAGGAACCACTTGTGCACTTGACTTTCCTTCCAAGAAATTCAGGGAAATCCTGATGGTCCTGCCTACTCCTCAAAAGATGAAAAACAAAATAACAAAAACTCCTGGGTCACACCTGTCTCTGTTAGCAGCTCACAGAATGTATCTCAGGAGCCTTCTTTTTGTATTTCTAGCTGTTGTTATTGGTTAGAGTCTGTCTCATCTTCAGAGTATACAACATTGATGCAGACATGGGTTTTGGCCAGTTGCTAAGAACTGGACAATATTGTATAAGCACCTTGGTTACAGTTAATCCCAGCTCTTAGGAGGCAGAGGCAGGCAGATCTCCAAGTTCAAAGCCAGTCTGTACTACAGAATGAATTCCAGGACAGCCAGGGCTACACAGTGAAACCATATCTCAAAAAACCAAAAGCAAAAAAAAAAAAAAAGAAAGAAAAAAAAAAAAAGAAGCCTCCTCCCCAAAACAAAACAACAACAAAATGGGCACAATGGAGCACCCTTTAATCCTAGCACTCCAGCACTCAGGGGATAGGGAGGCAGTGGGATCTCTGGGAATTCAAGGCCAGCCTGAACTTGTATTGAGTACCAGGGCAGTCAGAACTACATAGGAAGACCCTGTCTCAAAAACAAAAACCACTCAAAGAAATAGAGTAGTGAAGAGCACTTGATGTTCTTCCAGTAGACCCAAGTTCAATGCCCAGCACCCACATGGGGGGGGGGGGCACACAGCTACCCCAGCTCCAGCTCCAGGGAACACCTCTGGTCTCTACAGACACCAACATTTCCATGCACATACTCACACTGACATATGTAATTAGAAATAAAAATAAATCTTAAAAAAAGAAGAGGGGAATAAAGAAAATATCCAATAAAGGAAAGAAGCCAAAAAGAAGAAGGAGGAGGAGGAGGAGGAGGAGGAGGAGGAGGAGGAGGAGGAGGAGAAAAAGAAGAAGAAGAAGAAGAGGAGGAGGAGGAGGAGGAGGAGGAGGAGGAGGAGGAGGAGGAGGAGAGGAAAGAATAAAAACAAGAGGGGAGCTGGGCAGTGGTGGTGCATCCCTTTAATCCCAGCACTTGGGAGGCAGAGATAGGTGGATTTCTGAGTTCGAGGCCAGCCTGGTCTACAGAGTGAGTTCCAGGACAGCTAGGGCTACACAGAGAAACCCTGTCTTGAAAAACCAAACCAACCAACCAACCAACCAACCAACCAAACAAACAAACAAAAAAACAAGAGGGGATATTGAGAGGAGGAGGAGAGATAGGGACAGGGAGATAGAGAGAGTAGATGGAGGGCCAAACAAAATGAAAAGTATAGTAAGTAGTTCCTTAAAGGATGCTGGGAAGAAATCACTTAGCAGTTCAGAGAGCTTTAGATGCTGCTCCAGAGGACTTGAATTTGGTCCTCAGTGTCCACATCTTGTGGCTCACAATCTCCTGTAACTCCAGCTCCAGAGGATGTGATGTCCTCTTCTGGCCTCTGGCTGCTCTAGGCACCTGCTCTCAAATCAAAATTATGTGGTCACGCATAATTTAAAATATGTTAGAAACAATATTAATATAATAGCTTGAAATGTGAAGTGTCTTCCACATGCTCTTGTGTTTGAAGTTAACTGACCTGGGAAAATGCGTGGCCTCAGGGCCAGCTTTTTTAGTTATAGCTGGACCAGGCTCAGGCTTTAGTCCTTTGCTCTCTCACTACTGGCGGGATTGGTGGGGTATAACCAATTGCCATTCCCACCATGGAGGAATAGATGAACTATGAGCCAGAATAAATCCTTCCCGTTGGTTGTTTTGGTCAGTTCGTTCTGGCACTGTGATGAGAAAAGTCAGGAATACAGAAATGCTGAACATCAAGATCTGATGCCCTCTTCTGGAGTGTCTGAAGACAGCTACAGTGTATTTACATATAATAAATAAATAAGTAAATCTAAAAAAAAAAAAAAGAAAATGCTGAACATCAATAGGGTAGAGACGTGAGGATCTAGACACAGCTGCTGTGTTCCTATGCTCATGCTAGCTCTGATTACTTGAGTTACAAGATCTAGTCAAGATTGGGCTAATCAGTACTCTGTCATGGAGAAGGGAGAAGCTCATGGGTCCTGTCCTTCCCTGATATGAAAATAGAAGAGGGGCTAATTAGGAAGAGGAAGGGGGTTTGTGGGAAGGGGGTGAGAGAGACTAATAAGGGGAGGAGCTGGGGACTGGTGCGTGCCTTAGTCTAAGATGACAGGCAAGGATTAGGAGTTCAAAGTCATCCTTGGTCATTTTTGAGGTCAGGCTATGCTACAGGAGACCCTCTCTCAAAAAGCAAAACAAAATAACAACCAAAGTCAGTAAAGGCAGCATGTAGACTAGGTAGGATGTGTCCCAGAAACTGAGTTTGGCCTTAAGGGTGTGCTAGAGGAAACAAAACAAACATATCTATTACCAGAGTGAGGTGACCCTGAGCCATGGTAAAGACCCTACTATCTTGAAAAGCTTATTTGCTGCCTTTTTGAGATGGGCTCTTGTTGTATTGTCCAGGCTGAACTAGAAATGGTAGACTCAGGTGATCCTCTGCCTCATTCTCTGAAGTGCTAGGACTACAGGTGCAGGTCCCTGTACCCAGGTGGAAAGACTGTGGAGTAGTGTTACGTTTGAGGTGAATTATGAAACAGGGTCTGGAATGGGGACAGCTGTTGTTTAGTTGAGGTAAGTGTATAAACTCTCACTCTCACCATGTTTAATAGTGATTTATGGCCGGGCAGTGGAGGCACATGCCTTTAATCCCAGCACTTGGGAGGCAGAGGCAGAGGCAGGTGGATTTCTGAGTTCAAGCCAACCTGGTCTACAGAGTGAGTTCCAGGACAGCCAGGGCTACACAGAGAAATCCTGTCTCAAAAAACCAAAAAAAAAAAGAAGAAGAAGAAGAAGAAGAAGAAGAAGAAGAAGAAGAAGAAGAAGAAGAAGAAGAAGAAGAAGAAGAAGAAGAAGAAGAAGAAATCAAAGTTTGGACTGTCGCTTGTCTTAGAGCACTTGGTCAGCATGTGTAAGGCCTGGGGTTAGATTCCCCAGGACCACAAAACAACTAATGATACATTTGCTAAAGTCATATATTCATTAGAGTGCTTGCAAAAGTCATGTATTAGAGTATTAGTGTCTCCCAACTTTATTACATTTTCATTTGCTTTTAAAGATTTTTTTTTTTTTTCGGGGCAGTGGTGGTGCATGCCTTTAGTCCTAGCACTTGGGAGGCAGGGGGCAGGCGGATTTCTGAGTTCGAGGCCAGCCTGGTCTACAAAGTGAGCTCCAGGACAGCCAGGGCCACACAGAGAAACCCTGTCTCAAAAAACCAAAAAGGAAAAAGGGCACCCAGCACTCTTGGAGGCAGAGTCAGACAGAAATTTCTGTGAATTTGAGACAAGCCTGATCAACATATTGAGTTCTAGGCCAGCCAGAGCTACACTACCTGTCTCAAAATAAAAATTAAAAATTTAAAAAATGTTTTGTAGCATTGAATATTAAACTCAACTTTGTTCCAAGGCAGGTGTTCTACCTCTGAGCCATGTTCCTGTTTCATGGATTGCTGATAACATCTTTATTGTCCTATAATAGCTGAGTATAGATTATGTGAAGTGTTAGTCATCCTGTAAAAATATACAGACAAATCACACACATAGGGAAGTGAAGGATGACTTTAACAATGTTCTCTTAGCCCTGGCTGTCCTGGGACACAAAGCTCTGCCTGCCTCTGACTCCCAAGAATTAAGAAGGGTACACTCTACTACCACCCAGCTTAACAGTGTTCTTCTAAATCATTTATTTACTCAGCTTTTATTTATTTGGAATAGAGTAGCAGGGTGTGGATAGGTGCCTGCGGAGGTCAGAAGGAGGTGTGCAGATCCCCTGGAGCTACAGTGGCAGGTGGTTTAGGCTGCTCAGTATAGGACTAGGAGTCAGACTCAGGTCTTTAGAAAAGCAGCAGGTACTCTTAACTGTCACCCGGGACCCAATAAACTTCCTTTTTCTTTTTTCCTTTTTAAATTTATTTTATTTATATAAGTACACTGTAGCTATTTTTAGACACACCAGAAGAGGGCATCAGATCCCGTTACAGATGGTTGTGAGCCACCATGTGGTTGCTGGGAATTGAACTCAGGACCTGGAAGTCAGTGTTCTAAACTGCTGAGCCCTTTCTCCAGCCCCTTTTTCTCTCTTTCTCCCCCCTACCCCTTTCTTCTTCTTTCTTTTTTACATCTGAAAAGCTGGATGCCATGACCAGTCCCTGCTATCCGGGTCCTGGGGAAGCAGAGGTGGGAGAATCACCAGGCCTTTCTGGCTCAGGCATCTATCTGAATTGGTGGGCTCCAGATTCAGGGAGAAACTTTTCTTTTTTTTAAATTAGGTGGAGGACTTTTTAAATGAGATTTTTTAAAAGATGGAGTTTTATTGAATAAGAGTTTAAGGAAACACTTCACAGATACACCAGCAGTCCAGTTCAGTAGAGTTGGGAGAGCAAATACTAACCAGTAGCAGTAGTACGACCTAGCAGAGACAGCCAGGCCTTAGCCTTGGCTCTAATCAGCAGGAGAGACCTGGAGGGACACCAGGAGAAGTTCTCTCTCAGGGAAGCGAAGACCAGTGAAGACTCAAGACCCGAAAGCATTGTGTAGCTAGTTCTATAAGCAAGCTAAGCATGTCCTATTTATACCCTCCACATCACATGTCCTCTGGGTTTTACCTCAGCATGAGTGTCTGACATCACTCACCTGACATCACTCTGCCAATCAGCCTGAGTCTGCAGAAGCAACAAGAAACTGCAGTGCACCACTTGAAGTTTCTTGGTGGGTATCTATGGAGTCCTGACAAATAGAGCTCAGCTACACAGTGTAAGGCAAACCAATACATGTATGTCATTAGCAAAGAATCTTTCATCACGCCAGGCAGTGATGGTGCACGCCTTTAACCCCAGCACTTGGGAGGCAGAGGCAGGCGGATTTCTGAGTTCGAGGCCAGCCTGGTCTACAGAGTGAGTTCCAGGACAGCCAGGGCTACACAGAGAAACCCTGTCTCAAAAACAACAACAAAAAATTTTTCATCACGTGTCTTTCACATGCTTGCTTTAGCAGAACATCCTCTTTCCTGTGTCTGCTTCAGTGAAACGTTCCATCAAGAGTCTGCCTTCTCTTTCACCTGTGTCCACCTCAGGAAACACTCCTTCACATGTTTGCCCCAGCAAAACACTTTCCAACACAACTGACTTTACAAAGAACCCTTTCCACTTCATTGTTGCAGTTATTTTATGGCGCCATGCTAATGAACCTTGTTGTCTCTCCAAGTTGTGAATTGTTTTTGAATGGGGGACTGTAATGTCTTTTTTCAGCTTTGTGTGATAAGCACTTAGTACATGAGACAGTAGAAAAATGTTGAGTGAACAAATGTGTATGATTTGTAGAGTTGCAGACAGTGATGTTCACTATGTGAGTTGTGAAAGAAGAAAAAGGAAAGTTGCACTCCCTGTTCCCAGGGGAAGTGTCTGATGATAAGAAGTACTAGACCACTTTTTGGACGGGGATAGCATGAGGACAAGGTGTAATTACGAGTGTGCCCTCTGGTTTCAAGGGTGGATCCCTCAGGATTCGCCACCAGAGGATTTAGATTTAATAAGGCTTACAAAATTAGGATTTTAGTTGTTGAGCCCAGTGATTGAGTTACCATTGTTTCTGATTTAAGTCTGTGTGATGTTTTCCTTCACGCAGCTGTTCGACTGGGTTCAAGAGAGAAAGGTACGGTGGCAAAGCATGGGTTTACCTGATGTGTACAACAAAGGCCGTGGGGAATTTGAAGCATGGTGTTGGCCTGCCTGGTAGCAACCTGCCAGTGGGAACTTAGCGAGCTGGGTGGAGATGTTTCTCAAGCTCCAGGCCAGAGAGTCTCCACGAGATAATAACAGGTCAGCCATTGCCCACCTGTGCACAGCTGGCCAGGCCGCTGGGGCAGAGAGTTGCTGGCAGGAGCGCAGGAAGGTGCCAGTTCATTTTTTAAAATATTTCTCGAAACAGTGAGGTCTTGTGGCTGAGCTGAAAAAATTCTGACAGCTCCCAACAGTAAGAGCAATGGTTCTCTTCTGAGAAGTAAATGCAGCCCGGCAAAGTTGGGTTTCAGACATCATTCCCCAAGTTCTTTCAGAAAAATCTATTTCTGCCGGTAGTGGCGCACGCCTTTAATCCCAGCACTTGGGAGGCAGAGGCAGGCGGATTTCTGAGTTCGAGGCCAGCCTGGTCTACAGAGTGAGTTCTAGGACAGCCAGGGCTACACAGAGAAACCCTGTCTCAAAAAACAAAAACAAAAACAAACAAACAAAACAAAAGAAAAAGAAAAATCCATTTCTGACTTTGAAGCTACTCTATTTATAAATAATTTACTATAGCAGTGCGCACATCAAAGTTCTCTGTGCTCTTTAATGTAGTGATGACATTAATATTCCAAACATTAAGGAACTCATAAAACTGGGAGTTATCTGCAGAAAACTGTTAAAATGTTGTATACTTTATTCCAAGAAATAGAGAACTATTTCTATAATAGGGACATATAAATATATTTTAGACTTTGTCTGCTATTTGTCAAAAGTTTTTGTCAACTTTGCCATAGTAGTAGCAAAGTATCCATTTGACCAGAGGTGGGTGGCCATGTAGCCATGTTCCAATAAGACTGCACTAATATAAATAGATGGTGAAAATTTGGCCAACAGAACAGTTTTTCTTTTTTTGTTTGTTTGTTTTTCGAGACAGGGTTTCTCTGTATAGCCCCGGCTGTCCTGGAACTCACTCTGTAGACCAGGCTGGCCTCGAGCTCAGAAATCTGCCTGCCTCTGCCTCCCAAATGCTGGGATTAAAGGCGTGTGCCACCCCCACCCGGCAAACATATCTTTCAGCTCATTATTTCTTCAATATTTTGTCATTGTACACCTAGGTCGTAGTCAATATTGGCTAGTTATGTACCTACTATGTCATTCATAAATATTTGTTGAATAAATAATGATAAAACCTCATCTCAAAAAAAAAAAAAAAGTACTAGACCAGATATGCTTTCTTTGCCTAACTTGTTGATACTTTGACTTAGCATAAATACTATGTTTAACAGGAAGAGTTAGGGAGAAAGCCATTGAGTTTTGGAAGAATTATGAAGCCAGGCCCCTTCATATAAGTATTTGCAAGTCATTTGTCTGTAATTTGTCTAGAAAACAAAATTCTTTTTACTTAGTTTTATATAAAATACTTTTTTTTTTTAAAAAAAAGATGTATTTATTTATTTTATGTATGTGAGTACACGGTTGCTGTCTTCAGACACATCAGAAGGGGGCATCAGATCCCATTACAGATGGTTGTGAGCCACCATGAAGTTGTTGGGAATTGAACTCAGGACCTCTGGAGGAGCAGCCAGTGCTCATAACCGCTGAACCATCTTTCCAGCCCTTGTTTTCTTTTTTCTTGTCTTTACATCCACTTTTTGTTTTGTTTTGTTTTTTGTTTTTTGT
>JADRCD010215442.1:0-15924 GCA_019843815.1 Montemys delectorum
AGGCTCAGTGTCTTTAGTCCAAGGCTTCCCTGTTGGAGACTCGTCTGCGTCACAACCTTGGTTCTGGGACATTGATATTCATGTCAGTGAAGTTTCTATTTCTCATCTAGCTACCGGAGGGAAAGTCTCCCTGTCTCTGCTCTAGTGATTCACAACGATCTGGTCAGTCTTGGTTTTTCTATTCAAACACTGGCCATAGGTATTAGTCAGTCCTATGTATATGCTATAGCGTGTATAGAATGACCCATTGGAAGAAAAAGATAATTTGACATATGAGTCAAGAAACTAGTTTAGGAAAAAGTTTGGATGAATCTTTTCTTCATCAACATTCACATTAGACAAGATATAGTTATTTCACTTAAAATTGGAGATTTGTTTTACTTGACAAGGAATCCTAGCATAGTACCTAACAGAGGGTTCAGTAATGTACAGCAAGCATTTAACTTTATGTTAAATGGGGTCCAATTGTCACACTTACAATCTGTGCAGATTCTTCACTTCCCATTGCGGGTAGTATGGATACAGATGTGAGGTCTTCTTAGCAACCACAGTGGTGTACTTTGTAAAATAAAAAGAAAAAATCAAAGGAAAAGGTTTGCACAGCAGATGTTACTGTCTTGTCTTCAAGGGTATTGTATCTCTTAGAGCTGTTGTTACACTCAGTTGTGAGATGCTTGGCTTGGATTCTGGGAACCAAGCTAAGAGGTCTTCTTAAACAGTACGATGTGCTCTTAAGCACTGAGCCGTTTCTCTGGCCCCAGGCCTGAGTTATTTTCTGAGAAAGTATTCTTTGCTTTGAAGTCTGGCTTTGTGATCTACAAGTCTTACTTATTAGATGAAGACATGGATGACAGAGTCTTAATAAATTGTGACGACTCCTTGTGAACTTCTCTTGGTCAAAAATAAAATGCCTGTTTGGGTGTGAGCTCCTTATAGGGTAAGATGGCAGGATGCCCGTAGGTTCAAAGCTGGACAGATAGTTACTCCTCAGATGAGGCGGCGCCACTGGAAGGTACTGCGTAGTGGTTACCCAGCACCAAGTATGTGGGTCCATGCCTTTGTCATCTGGATATGCCACAGCTTCGTGTTACACATGAAAAACCTGAACCAATGGGTTCACATGATTTGCTACTAAGTGGCAGAACCAGACTTGAAACCCAGGGCCTTTCCCATCTTATTCTAAGTTTACTGTCAAATCCATAACTAGACATTCAAATTTGTAACTGCAGATAGAAGAAGATAAATTACCCATAAGATGCCGCTAAAATAAATGTTGACTGATTTGAATGAAGAATAGAGCTGGTAGACACATTTCCCTCCGGTCCAGTCACTGTCAGGAATGGTTCTGTCTTGTATCTTTTCCTTCCTGTATCTTTTCCCCTCACACCACTGATTCCATTTGTCAGTGTATGTTAACTGAACTTCCACTAATTTTGTATGCTCATGAGAAGGAGTGAGCACCCTGTCTTGTAAACTAATAGGCATCCATACAGAGCAAGGGATCGGGAGGCTAATAGGTAAGGAGTGGGAGGGAGATAGAAATGATCTTTGAAAACCAAAGTGAATTGTGGTACTCATTATCTCTTGATGAGAAAGAAATTAGAAAGTGGATATTCCATTTCTAACTCTGAGTGTCCCACACAGAAGGGATTTGAAGGCCATGCTTGTTCTTGGATTTTACACAGCCACTTTCTCCAATCATCTATCTTCTCAGAATTGATTTACTTTGTTATTTTTTCCTCATAGTTAAAGGATTTTACACAGAGCCCCAGAAGCTTTCAATTTGGGATTTATCTCATAAAGAAATCTGAGCAAAAGAGTTACCTGTATCAGTCTCTCAAGGCAAGAATTTGATTTAGGGGAAGGAAAAAAAGATTATGTAAATTATGTTGCTACAAATCTCTATTTCTTTTTCCCATATGTGTAACCATTCCTGTGGCTAGCATTTCACGTTTCAGCATTTTTAGATGTAAATATTTCCCCATGACCCTGGTATAAATATGCTTTCGGTAGCACTGAGGTGTATTTGGCTTTAAAATCGGTGACCTCTCATTAATGGGTTCCCTGAAAGACACAGCAAAAGAGACCGTGGGAGGAAGTGCTGGTCTGTTTAGTATTTATCAGGCTGCTCCTGTGTCCCCACTGGGGTCCCCAGTGTGGCTGTCTCTGCTCTCACCACATTAATCACTTTCTCCTTTAAATTCAGGAGCATCATGCTTGGGCGTCCAGGGTCAAATTCAAGATAAAACAATGAGAAAGTCAATTATGGTAAATAAGCCCGCGATAGGAAGTTAGAGGTAGCTCCGTGGTGATGATTTTGGCAGCAGTCTGTAAAGGCGGCCTGCTTTCAATTTACATCATTAGAAGTAACGGTATTTATAACCTCGATTAGGAAAAATCTATGCCTGGGAAGGTGATAAGGTACCAATCTTGTTCCACTTAGAGGGATTTGAAATGTAAATGTGCAGCATCTTGGGAGAGATCAGCCCTTGTGCTTTCGAGGCACTCCTTCTGTTCCCACACTGCTAAGAGCTACTTGCCTCAGGCTGGAATCTGGCTTCTCTGCTTGCATTATCAACTCTGCTCAACGCTGCCCACTGTAAACAGAATTCTGCCCTTTCAGAGAGGATATGTAAGGAACGTCTATATAATTTTTCTCTTTGCAGAGTTTTATGTCTCCCAATGGGAAGAAAGAAGAGTAACACCTCCAAAGGGAGCTAAACAGATTCTGGTGTCTGATATTTTCAGAGACTTTTGTCGTCAACAGATGTCATTACCCCTCTCCTTGTGGTAGAGAGCGGCTGGATGATTAGTAATTTGTACAGCGGATGTCTGTGTCACTTTCAAGATTGGCATGCATTGGAATAATGGCAATGAGCACGTGGGAGCAGTGGGGTCCTCTATGAGTGACCTTCACACTGGGAACATCTGTGTAGCTTCATGCTACCCCCCCCCCCCCCCCCCCCCAAAGCCCACTGGAAAATGTCTCCTCCTCCATTCGACTGTCTCTTTCCTCTCGCAGCATTCTCCATGTCCCAAGGTTCAGTGCCAAGCCTGCATTCTCTCCAGAACCCACCCAGCCTGTATCTGTACATTCACATTTAGATTTGCTTACTCTCCCATTGCACTTCCTCCCAAGGTCTTCTCCCGGCTGCCTGAGATAATGCCTTCACAAAGATTCCTGACGTGGCCACTCAATACTAACCTGCACCTGCCTACTCCAGCCACTCTTAATTAAGGGCATTGTTTCCATAAGGCTTTTTACAATGTGAAATTAATTATTTGTTGGTGATGCTTCTTGTTAGACTATTCTCCACCGTATCAGGCTTTGCCTTCCTCGTTGTCTAGAGCTGTGAGCACCTGCCCTCACAGGTGTTCATTAAATGTTCATGAATGAATGGAAGTGTATTGGTGAGGTTGCAGACTCTTAATAACCCCCAATTTTCCTCCCGACTGGAAAGCATTGGCGGGAATTCTCTACTATATAGACTTGGCTGACAAATTGGTTAGAAAAATAGGTATTTGATGACTGTTATTTTTTGTTGTTGTTGTTTGGGAAATTTTAATTATGTTCCCAAATTAAGCAAAAGTGTTTATCAGAGACATTGTAGACAGCCTCTAACAGTACTCAATAAAAGGTGGCTCAGCCATCAACTCTGTTTATCTACTCCACATAATAAATCTAGCTATTGTTGCAACCAAAATACCCATGTCAACAACTTAAAGAAGACAACTATCACAGGGCCAAGGGCCTCTCTTGCCATTGATGATCGACTTTGCAGGGAATGCCAGGGCCAATAAGTGGGAGAGGGTGGGGTGACAATCATGGGGAGGGGGGAGGCAACAGGGATTTGCTCTTGTTTTTATTTGTTTGTTTGTTTTTTGGAGGGGAAACTGGGAAAGGAGAAATCATATGACATGTAAATAAAGAAAATATCTAATAAAAAATATTTAAAAAAACAAATTAAAAAAACAGCAAAAAAAAAAAAAAACCAAAAAACAAAAAACAAAAAACAACTATCTGTCTTAGCTCCCAGATTCAGGGGCTTTGGTGATGGCCCCATGACGATGTGTGGATGTGTGGCGCAGGACATCATGGTGGCAGAAGCACATAGCAGGATCCATTCTTATGGTGTCTAAGGATCAGAGTGATGGGAAGGGATTAGGGACAAGATGCCCACAGGAACCCAGCCCATGTTCTTCATCCTCCATCTAGACTCTATCTTCTAATGTCCCTAGTACCTTCCAAATATAGCATCACCAGGTAGGGAACGGCACCTTTTAATTCAAGCGTTTTAGTGAGACACTCTATTCTCTAGCTATAATAGTCTACCTCTGGCCACCAAAAGATTCCATCCATCTAAGGATGCAAATACGTCTAATCCACTTCCAAGAGTCCTTCATGGTCACAACAGCTCTAGCATTGTTTAAAAGTCAACATTTAGTATTGTGAGTGTCTGTAAAAATCAGAAAACCCCCAAAAGTCATACCTGCCCAAAATAAGATAGTTCAGACTAGACATTCCTTTTCCAACAGGGAAGCATATGAGTTTAGAAAGAAGGATTAAGACAACAGAAGACTGGAAACAGCAACGGCAACATAAAGTAGCTCCATGTCTTGAGTTCATGCATATGTTGTCATAATGTGACCTTCAGGGTGCCTGGGCATTCCTGTTCTGGTACCGGTGCCATTTGCAGCTCACATGGCCTCTCTCTCTTGGGCTGTTTCTGCTCATTGCCTACAGAATCCCTTGGCAGACAGCCCGGATTTCTGGCTTCTGCAGTATCCCAGAGTCTCCACTGTAACTTTACCTTTATTTTCACAGCTTTGTACATCACACTGTCAGAGGGTACTCACTAGAATTCTAACCCCGCCACATACTGTCTGGCCTCTCAGGTCTGGGGTTGGAATTTTGGTGGAAGCTTCTGTGGCATTCTATGTGCTCACAAAACCAGCTTTACACATTCAATGCCAAAGTCTGTGACGGGCTTGAGTGGTAGCCGAGCTTCCATAAACTATGTCTACGGCAGTTTGTGAGTGTCTAGAACCTGGTGAAGTAAGTTTTAAGCAAACAACTTCTTAGGTGGCTGTGTGTAAGCAGGGTAACCCACAGGTTCTCTCTTTTCATGGAAAATCCTTTCTAATGTGGTTACCATCCCATTTCTTCACATAGCGATTTATGGACTTTGGATAATTCCCAAGGTTTTTCCAAGATTTTACTCTGTTCCTTGACTATGTCTTGTTATACATAACTCCTTTTCTTTCTTTATACTACTACTACTACTACTACTACTACTACTACTACTACTACCATCATCGTCATCGTCATCATCATCAATCATCATCATCATCATCATCATCAATCATCATTATCATCATCATCATCATCATCATCATCATCATCATCATCATCATCATCATCATCATCATTTTTGACAGGATCTTACAATGTAGTCCTGGCAGACCTGGAACTTGCTATATAGATAAAGGTAGCTTCAAATTCATAGAGATGCTAAATCTCTGCCTCTACCTCTGCCTCCTGAACAAATTATGGCATCAAACGCATGCTTGCTTTCCTTTTGTTAAATGTATTTTTCAGTATGTGTATGTGTCTGGGTGAGGGCTTGTGCACATGAGTGCAGGTGCTTGCAGAGACCAGAGGTATCAGTTCCCCCTGGAGCTGGAGTTTTAGGCAGTTGTGAGCCACCTGCTGTAGGTGCTAGAAACCAAACTCTGGTTTTTTTGTTCTTTTTTTTTTTTTTTTTTTTTTTTTTTTTTTTTTTTTTTTTTTTTACCTAAGGAAAACACTTAGCGGTCTGAGTTCTTTATTTCTTTTTTGTACATTAGGCCATGAATTCGTATGGAATGGGCTCCAACAGCTCAGGCTCTTTTCCGTTGGTCCTCACAAAGTGCGCTTCTCTGGGTAGTGCAGGCTGGCGCTTCAGCTGAACCCAGGTGCCCTTCTCTTTGGCTTCCTTTTTCTTCTGATCATTCTCCTTCACCTGCTTCAGGAAGCTGTCTCTGCTCTTTGAGTGCTTGATGTGCTCAATCCGCACATTGATCCTCTTGGCCAGAATCTTGCCTTTAACTTGCTTGTTTACAATGATGCCCACGGCATGCTGGGTGACATTGTAGACTCTTCCGGTTTTGCCGTGGTAACACTTCGGCCGCAGCAGCCATCTTGCAGTAACTTGCCAAAATGACGAACACAAAGGGAAAGAGGAGAGGCACCCGGTATATGTTCTCCAGGCCTTTTAGAAAACATGGAGTTGTTCCTTTGGCCACAAACTCTGGTCTTTTTTCAAGAGTAGTATATGCCCTGAACTGCTGAGCCCTCTCTCCAGCCCAGGTTTGAAAGCTGATAGCAGTAACCACACCACAGTTTGAAGTCTGGATCCTTTTAACATTTCTCGCCAAACGGATGAACCTATCACTCTTACACTCAGGTCCTTCCACAGTTTCAGGGCACAGACATTGTGTAGACAACAACAGGGCGGACTGAAATCATTTTATGGAATACTTCTTAGTTACCAGATTGGATATGTGTAGTCACATCAGAGCTGTCTATCTCTAAGTAATCATGTTCAAGACAAACATTTAGAGACCATGGGCCTCTAGAACGAGGATGTGATGGGATTAACCTCTGAAGAGCAGTTAGAAGTTATTTTACCCATTTCAGAGAGGTACAGCGAGTACCTATAAAGTGTCACTCAGGCCGCTATGTTGGTGAGATATGCCTTCAGATATGCCTGTGGTCACTGCAGGGGAATCCAACGAGTGAGGAGGATTACATAACACCCAAAGAAAAAATGACTTGCCGTACTAACTGAGCAAAAGAGGGACAGAGAAAAGGAGAATGAGCCTTGTATGCCACCATTGCCTTCAAAGCTACACTTTTCCTGCACACATGATTTCTCCCCAAGACTTGTTCGAGCTTTGTCCCTAATTACCTCTCTCTTTAATTATGTGCTATGGGTGCATTTGTGTGCTACATAGCACACCTATCACTGAGCTGAGAAATGCTTGCACTCCTGCTGGCCCTTTGTCCTCTGGAGGGCAATATCACCTCCATTAAGGATGCTTTCTCTAGAGCAGTAATTCTTAAATGAGGACCATTCGTAGCCAAAGGCAAATTTTGACAATATATGTATATTTGATTGCCAAAACTAGAGAAAGTCATGCTGGGATCAATCCAGTAAAGCTGGACACACTGCCAAACAGCCTTTGATGGACAGGGCAACTTTCCACAACGAAGGCTGAAGTGAAATTCTAGCACAGATTCTAGAATACAGACTGAGAATTCCAGGCAAGACATATACTTAAAAGAGAGGTGAAGTTATAAATTAACTCAGAACATGGAGTTAAAAATTTAAATATCTAGCTATGACCCCCCCCCCAAGATCTAAAGAATTTGAATTTAATTCTTTACAGAGCAGTAGAGGAAGGTTGGATGAATGAACTAGAAGTGTGGGAGAGAAGAGCTGTTTTCCAACTAGATACTCTTGAATTCACCTCGTTAAAGATTTGGTTTTATGAGCTCTCTCTCTCTCTCTTTCTCTCTCTCTCTCTCTCTCTCTCTCTCTCTCTCTCTCTCTCTGTGCGTGTGTTGTGTGTATGAATGTATGTATATTTGTGTGTATGAATGCATGTATGTGTGTGTGTGTGTGTGTGTGTGTGAGCACACGTATGCCACGTGTGTGTAGGTGCTTAGAGAGGTCAGAAGAGGGTGTTGGACCTCTTGGACCTGGAGTCATAAGAAGTTGTAAGTCACCTAACACAGGTGCAGTGAACTGAAGTCAGGACCTCTGTAAAAGCAGGGAGTCTTCATTGCTGACCGTTCTCTCTAGCTCTCAAAATCCACTTTTAAATTATTGCTTTGCAAAGTTGACTTCTACGTGTATTAGTGACTTTCCTTATCACAGTGGAAAACACCGACAAAAAAAAAACAACTTAGGGGAGAAAGGATTTAATCTGAACCCCAGTTACCAGGGCACAATCCATCATACTGGCTGGAGCAGCTTGGTCCATGCTGTTGGAGCTTATGCTATGGTTTGTTCAAATCTTGGTGCATCTAGAAGCAGAAAACTAGACTAGAGGCAAGGCCTGACCCCAAAGTGCCTGCTTCTAAGCAAGCTAGCTCATTTGCCAGGCATTCTCTTCAAATGAGGAAAAAGAAGTATGGGATGTGGCTGGCTGGCGGCTCCTGGGAGGAAGCCATGTTCCTTTTGGGATGTTTACTTTCTTAAGAGCACCTGGAGGCTTTTCTAATTGTATGTTGCACATACAATTTTTTTTAAAAGGAGGAAAATATATCAGTACAGATACAGATAATCAGATTCAGAATTTATTCATGGTTTAAGTTCCAGCATACTGAGGATGATGGAAAAATCTTTAAGAAAGTATTTCTATACATGCTACATACATTTTCCAGTAGCCAAGAACATACAAGATACACGGAAGTTTCTGTTATGCAACTCTTCTGTTTCATTGAGGGACCAGTCAATGAATCTTATTGAACATGTACAGTCCATCTGGATTCTTGCTTTATGTCCTGCATGGTTTTGTCCTACAGAGTAAAGCTTCCTTCAGACCTTCTGCTTTAAACTTTTGTTTTAGAACACAATTTTTATTTTCACACTTGTTTAAATTCTGCCTGGTACACAAGGGCATCCCATAATGCAGTGGTTTGGCGTATGAGCCTCTAAGCTGAGAGCTGTTGTCTACATTCCCTGCCAGGGTGAAAATTCTGTGCTGACACAGCTTAACTCGTCTCATGGCTTAACAGCTGGAGTAGGTTCAAAAGACCTTGTGATAGGAAGAATCTCTTTCTGTTTGGAATCTGGACTGCCAATAAATCCTGCTTTGCTCAGAGCCATGACACATCCATGCCTGTATCTGATCCAATTCTTTGAGTTGTAAGTAACAGAGCATCTGGTTCCATCTGTTTGTGGCAATGAAGACGCAGGGCATCTCCCGTGACCTGTGACCTCGGCTTATTCATTTACGAATTCAGGGTTATCTTGGCCTCTAGAGTTAACTCTAGTCTTTAGCAGAGGGAACAAAACCACAGCAGTGAAATCTTCTCCCCCAACCACAATTAGCTCCCATTTAGTCCAGCTAGTTAGCGGTCACGAGCATTGTCTCAAAAGCCGTTGTCCCAGAAAATGGAGCAACCAAAAACTAAAGTCACTATAGGGAGAAATATAATAACTAAAAACATAAAAAAGTATTAGAAGATACTTTAAAAATTATAAATGCTTAATAGTCTTGGAGTCCATTTTGTTTCCTGCGTACAAAGTTCTAGGGTGAGTCCTCATAGTTCCAGTGTGAGTCCTTTGTCCCCCATCTTTCTTTTTCCTTAGTACTGTACAATTCACACAGTGTAGGGGACTAGATTCCAGCTCCCTGTCACTTTTCCCTGGGGGTGGTTCAGGATGGCCTGGCCCCAGGTGGATAATTCCTTTTCCTTTCCTCTTCCTCTCTTAAACTCCACAGACACTTGTAAGTAAGTTCCTGGGAACGCAAAATGATTTGACCCAGCCCTGATCATTAACGCCAACAATCCCACAAAACAGATGCTCAGTGAACTGTTGGTAATGACAAGGAGAGTGAGGAGCAATGATGACTTGTTAGCCCTCCGTTGAGGCGGGGTTGAGGAAAGGGGTTGTAAGGAAGGTTTCCTGGTTCGTGCAGGCAAGCAGGGGCTCCAGCCCAACGCAGGTGAATGCTGTAAAACCTCAGAGCAGCATCAAGGTGAGGGCCAGCCCAGGAACTGGAGACTTCAGGCTTGTGGGTGGGAGGAGGTGGGGAGGGCAGGGATCTGACCGCTCAGTCGCTTGTTTGCAAAGTGGAGACCTCTTGAGCTACGGTCTATCAAGTTGTCAGGGTTTTGTTGGTTTGCTTGTTTGCCTTCCAGAAGTAAAAGGAACCAGTCACTTCTCCACGGGATAAAACAGCTCCGGTTGATGTCTAATGATATGTTTAAAAAAGAAATTTAATTAAGGTCATGGGCTTTGTCATATTTTGTGAAGCTTTTAGCTTTCGCTCAAAAAAAAAACCCATCCAGGGTGAGTATAAAGCGCCCTGTGTGCTTTGTTAGAGGGTGTTGGTATAAATGGCTGCTCTTTGATGCTACATGGTGTGAAATTTCGATACAGACATCTTGATAAAGTCTGAATTCTCAACTTCCTTACAAGCGTTTGATGCCTTGCCATCAAGTGAGTGACAGCTGGTGGTACAGGGCAGGAGCAGTAAACAGGGCAGCTTCTGGAGTTTGCTTGAGTAAGTCCTTAGATGTAAGGAATTTCTTTTCTTTTAGGACTCCCTTGGTTGTTGCTCACTTAATTCAGCTGTCTGATTCCAGGGCTGCACAAAGGTGTCAATCTGGGTTCTTGGTTTCTGTCTGTCAGAAGTGTACAGTCATTCCCTGTGAGACTCTCAACAGCTCTCCTTTAGTCACTAAGGTGAATCAAGTCTGGGCTGGGCTTGTCACATTTTGAGCCATCTGTATTTTGCTTTTATCCTGGATCTCCTCTGTCTTAATACAGCAGCCAGAGTTATCCTGTTCAAAAAGAAGTCATATGATATCACTTCTCTGTCAGAAAACCTTCTGGTAGCTTCCTGTGTCTCCGAATGAAAGTCAGAGTCCTTGCTTTAAGTAACAAGTCTTGGATGGCCCCACCTCCTCTCTACCTCTCTGATGTCATTTGTCCCTTCCTTCATTCTGATTGTTTGGCATTTGTCACAGTGGCAGTTGCGCTATGTCCTTGGGATTCCTGCCTCCTCAGAGCCTTGGTATTTTCTGACCCGGCTGTTTGGGGAGTTTCCTCCATGGCTGTACTGTGGGGTGCAGACCACTTTCTCTAGGTCTCCACTTGAAAGGTGCCTTCTCACCAAAGTCATCCTTCCTGGAAATTCCAACAAAAATGTCTCCTGTCACCCCAACAACTAATACTCCATCCTCTCTATCACCACAATAAACAACTAATACTCCGTCCTATCCATCACATTAACAACCAATGCCCCAGCTTCTTCTATGGCTAGGGTTTTGTTCTTGTATGAGTTTTACTCTTTGTTTTGAAAATTATCTTCCCCATCAGAACATAAACTCACAAAGGAAGGATATATTTTCCTGTCTCCCTACCCTTACCCCAATACCCAACAACCAACAACCAAAGAAGCCCCCACACCACTGGAGAGTTTCATATCAATCCCTTGATTGCTAAACGCTTCATTCTCTCAGCCATAGTCATTTGCCTAGAGCCAAGTATTATGCTGAACACGTTTACAACAAAAAGAAGACAGAGACGGGGTCTCTAACCTCATAGAATTTAAAATCAAGAAGGAAAAGGAGGAATTAAGCCAGTGTCCATTTCATGCAGTGAAATTTGAGTTTCTCATGGCTAAATTTTATAGCATTGACAATTCTTAAGTGACACAGCGAAGACGAACACCCAGAAGCTGAAAATTAAAACTGCAACCCCTTCCTTTATGTGATGCTAGAGTTAAGCTCCCTCCTCTGGAATGCTGTTAATTGTATCTGTTAGTGCTTTTTCCAAATGCCCTTCCCGGGCAGGAGCTGTGCTGCTGTTTGCATCTATTTTAAACTTATTAGATGAAACTCATCAATCATTATTATCATGGATCAGCCTCATTTGATCTGCCCTTCAAGGACTTCAAAATAAGAATAACAACTATTTTATCTCACCACGCTCAAAATTTAAAAGAAACCCTTTAGCTCTCAATAGCACAGAACAATGTGAAAATGGACTCTCTTGCTAACTGGGCATCTTATCTTCTAGCTTACACCAGAAGTTGTTTTTGAAAGCTTGGGGTGACTATTACATTTCAGTTTTAAGTCTTAGTTCTCTGTTTTTCAGTTTGATACTTTTGAATAGGATGAAATCTTAAAATATGGATCTTCTTTGAAGTCAGTTATTAATGTGAACTCTGCTTTTGTTACATTGGAAAATTTCGGAGAATTTCAAGCTTTTCAAAACTTTAATGTGTGTTCTGTGAAAGGAAATCTAATTGTCAAAAACAGAGTTTTAGACACTGCCTGTTGTCATGGGAGATCATGGTATGTGCTGTTCTGCACCTGGAAACATATTCATACATCCCAAGAGCAAAGCTTCTCCTTTTGCTGCTGTGTGACAGTGTAGGCAGGAGGCCACAACTTGTTCTCTGGAGAGAAAGCAGCAGTACGTTTGGCAATAATCCTGCCATTTGTGTCCAAAGCTTGATCTAACAGATGTAAGAAATGAGTGACTTTCAATGAGTCGTTGCTCTCACTTTGGGCCTGTGGCAGCACATAGCAGTGAGCATGTGGATAGAACTGCCATTATTGTGGTCAGGCAACTAAAGATAGGAAGAGATGGAAGCTGAACTCTCACCATCTCTTTAATGAGCCAGTTCCTCAACAACCCATATGTCCGGTAAGCCACATATCTTAGCGATTCCACTTCCTCTTAACAGTACCGGACCAGGGATTAAGCCTTCCCACATGGGCATTTCTGGGGTCGTTTCAAGTCCAAATTATAGCACAGCTTCATATCACTGTGTGGGCAAAAGAAGACTCGGTTCTACTAGGTCCATGTATTTATATATCCTGATTTGGGGTGAAAGAATTAGAGTATAGTTATATCTCCTTTCGTTTATTAATTCTTCCTGAGTGTTAGACAGGAGTGATCTTTTAGTGCATTCTGAAGAGCAACTCCTGTTCATCGATCAGAGTGGAACTGGATCAGACAGCTGGCTGCAGAGTAAAGCCAGGACCCTGAGGGAGGGCTAAGCTAGTAGGCAAGTTGAAACCACGGAAGAAAGACTTTCAACGGACTGCCTTAGTTTTCCTTCATAGGAAAAGACTCCAGTGTCAAACTGGAGCCACCCTAGCCTGGCTCTTGTTTCAGGTGCCTTGTAAAGACACATTTATCACACGGCCTGAACATTCTGTGTATTTCTCAAGCACTTGAAGGACAAAGCATTGGCTCCCCAGGGTAACATTAAATATAATATGAAACACAAGAGATAATTATTAGATATAATTTCCACCAATCTTGGCATTCCCATGGAAAGTAGTAGGAAAATGGCAAAAGCTTATAGATAGGTAAAATATTCTTTCCACACAGCCTCATTATTATTAGCATTAATATTCAAACAAGGGGAGTGTGAGGTGAATTCAGCATGTTGTCATGGTCTTCATCATTCACACCAACTGTTCCTTTTTTCCATGAGGACGAGCAGGGTACCTGCATTTTGTCCTTTGGTTGCTGCTGTCTTAGTTAGAATTTTATTGTTGTGAAAAGTCCATGATCATGGCAACTCTTATAAAGGAAAACATTTAATTGAGGTTGGCGTACAGTTTCAGAGGCCCAGTCCATTATCATCTTGAAGGGAAGCATGGCAGTATGCAGGCAGACATGGTGCTGGAGAAGGAGCTGAGAATTCTACATCTGGATCAGCAGGCAGCCGGAAGAGAAACGTGACCTGCTAGGATTAGGTCTGGTTTGAACTTCTGAGACCACAAAGCCCACCCACTAGGGACACAAATTTTCCAACACAGCCACATCTATTCCAACAAGACCACACCTCCTAATAGTGCCACTCACTCCCTATGGACCTAAGAGGTACATTTTTATTGAAACCACTGCAGCTGGTTTTAGAATAAAAATGTCTGGTCTTCTGAAGAAGAGAATATACTCTTTTAATTCATTCAGCCTTGCAAGCCCAGAGAAAATACCAACTTTTAAAATGTATATTTGTAAAGAGATAAAACACTTCAAGTTGGATTCTAAATACTATAAATATTAATCTTTATTGCAAAGATTATAAAATCAGAATTACTTACAAATATTTAAAAGCCAGAAATTAGCGAAGTCTGGGGGAGGGTAGAAGCCTTTATTTTGAGGTGGTGGCGATATATAATGTGTATTTGGTGTTTGTGCTCGTGTGCGTGTTTTTGTGTCCTGGTGTGGGTTCATGTGTGTATGAGCACATGTGCACATGTGTAAGTATGTATGTGGAGGTCACATATCAGCAGTCTTCCTCATATACAGAGGCAGGTTGTCTTTTGAACCCAGGGTGTGCTGTTTCTGTGACTCTGGCTGGCCGCCTTGGTTCAGCAATCTCCTGTCTCTGTTTTTGGGATACTAGGGATGCTAGGCTTACAAGTGGGCTGTTTCTCCTACCCACCATTCTCATGAATGCTGGTGATTCGAACTCTAGTCTTCAAGTTTTAACAGAAAACACTTGAATCCCTGAACTCCAGAGCTCTGATGGTAGAGTTCTTTTCACATGTATTTTAATTTCTCTAAAGCTGTTTCCTTAATTCAGTTTTGTTAACTATTCTGGCTGGGTGAGATGGTGGCATATTTTAGTTGTTTCTATACTCCTGCATGTTATTTGTGTCTACTGATACAATTTTATAGTAATTTATTGGAAATGAACATAATCCAGTAAGAAGCACCAAGATCTATAAGTGGTTGATATGTAGTTCTCGACAGAATGAGACTCATAAATTACAACCCTCTCAGCTAAAAGTTATTTCATGCATATGTCTTGTGGAGTAGCCCAACCTTAACCAACACTTTCTCCACTTTGTACTTGTCTCAGTGCTTCTCGATGATTTACTGACCTGAAATCTGTAGTGATTCTGCTTTAAAAACAATTGCGATGTCCACACTACTGTGGACTGCTCTCTTGGGAGCAGAGAAATGGTGTCGCTCAGACTAAGCTTTATCTTCTTGGCCTCAAGGGTGAATACTAGTAAGTTTATTACTCTGTATGTGGATTGTTCCATAGTGGAACAGGAAGTAAAGAAGGAATTGTTTTGCATATTGAAAGCTTCATTGGCCATTACAACTGAGATACTCTTACCCAGAATGTTTTCAATATTTCTCTTCCTAATACCCAGATGAGGCTAAACTTAGACACCCTACAAATCTCTGATGAGTAAGTACATTGCGTTGATGGACAATGAGAGAGCTTTTGCAATGGGTATCATCACTGTCAAATATTTGAACTAGTAAATAGGTGATGCATGCAAATCGCATTTTCTGGGCAATACCTGAATGAGACAAGCTTACAAGGCTCTAGAGAAGTGGGAACCATGAGTTTTACATAGAAACAGTGGTCATAGAAACATACATTCTTGAATCAACTTCAGACCATATGTTTTAAATATAAAGAGTTTTCAAAAGGAAAGGTCCATGGAAGAATTCTAGTTCCCATTTGCCAAAGACTGTCATTAGCTCATGTCTTGAATGTTTTTAGGTCTTTCTCATTGAAGAACCTTGATAGCATGTAGGCCCTAGAACTTTCTTTAGAAAATGCTACAAAGATATCTTTCATCCTACTTTTAGATGTTTCCAAAGTCGAAGCAGTCTTATCTAAATGAGTGGGATAGTGCCATAAAGTGGCCCACAGGCTCTTGCTAAAGCCTTCTAATTTCTAGTACATAAACTGTAAAGATAATTTTGTGTATCTGCTCATTAGAATATCTAAGACTACCCTTACTTACTGGAGGCACACTGGAGGTATTGAGAACCAAAAAACTCTAGCTGGGCAGTGGTGGTGCATGCCTTTAGTCCCAGCACTTGGGAGGCAGAGACAGGCAGATTTCTGAGTTCAAGGCCAGCCTGGTCTACAGAGTGAGTCCAGGACAGCCAGGACTACACAGAGAAACCCTGTCTTGAAAAACAAAAAACAAAACAAAACAAAACAAAACAAAACAAAAAAAGAGAACCAGAAAACTCAAACAGAAATCCCCCTTTAGTGCTTCTTGGCTAATTCTTGTGCCTGATTTATAATCTCCAACGTAGATATAACAGTAGTATATACTTAAAAGAACTTTCTTCCTTTCTCCCTCCTTCTCTACCTCCCTCCCTTCCTCCTTCCTGTCTTCCTTCCTTCCTTCCTTCCTTCCTT
>JADRCD010215442.1:15934-34377 GCA_019843815.1 Montemys delectorum
CCTTCCTTCCTTCCTTCCTTCCTTCCTTCCTTCCTTCCTTCCTTCCTCCCTTCCTTCCTCCCTTCCTTTCTCCCATCTACTCTTCCTTCCTTCCTTCCTTCCTTCCTTCCTTCCTTCCTTCCTTCCTTTCTTCCTTTCTCCCATCTACTCTTCCTTCCTTCCTTCCTTCCTTCCTTCCTTCCTTCCTTCCTTCCTTCCTTCCTTTCTTCTTTTCCTTTTCTTTATTCTGTCTGCCATCTTTGCTGCCTCCCCATCCTTCATCCTCTCCCCTTCTATCCCTTCCCCTTCTTTCTCTCTGTTTTTCTCCCTCTCTCCCTTCCTTTTCTCCGTCCCTCCTTTCTATTGGAAATAAACTCAGGGAGCTGTAGTGCTAGGCAAGTGCTCTACACTTACCTATGACTCCTTCAGAGCACAGTTTATAGTTATGGTTGTCATGATAATGATATGGTTATGGCTATCCTAATAAACATATCTGATAGGTAATGAGCATTAGTAAACTGCTGCTATAATAATTCCATGTAACAGTCATTAATGTCTCGAGAGAAGAGTCTATCTCAAACAAAACAAAACAAAACAAAACAAAACAAAGCAAATCAAACCCAACAACAAAGTTGAGAGTGTCTCCTGAGGAACAACACCCAACACCAAAGGTTGTCCTTTGGTTTCCATATGCACATGTACAAACATCTGCATACATCTGTGCACAATTATATACCCTCCCACAGGTGAACACCCATCTTCCCAATCTCCAACACATGAACATATACACAGCCCTCAGTGAGCTGAATGAAACTATGTGGTCTTTGTTCATGAGATAACATGCCAAGAAACTGATCTTTGCTAGACTCAGTTGGACGTGGAGTCAGGCTGAGGACTGAGTTATGTTTGTCTTCTATAGCCTCTTTTTTGAAGGCCAGTATCTTCATGAATACTCTCGTCAGGATGACAGGCAGGTAATCAAAAGCCCCAAGGATTTGGAGCATCATGCTTACATCAACTCTGTGAGTATCCCATTGGGTTAATGTGGGTCACATGACCAAATCCAAGTGAAAGGCTTGTGTAGTAAGGTGTGATATACCCTAGTCAACAACGTGTATTGGTATTTCATGGAATCGCAGATTCCCTTTGTCTCTATCTCCCAAGTGTTCATGGTACAGATGAGTTCTAACATATGTGACTTAATCTCATTAGATCTTTGAGAGTCTCAGTTCTTCTTGTAAGAACAAAACAATGATGGAGTTGACTGGAGTGTTGTGGTTTATATACCTCAGTGAGTTCTCCTGTTTCACGCAATATCAGTATCACGTAGAAGGACAGTTCCAGGTGTGTAGGCTTCCACCCCTAACTTTGGGAAGATATAGCATGTTCAAGGACTTTAAGGGTCTTTACTAGGGAACCCAGATAGATTCTGGAGTGAATGTTATAGTATATTTGCCGCCATCACAGGGCTGATGGTCAAAGAATCTAGGATGATGTTGATATTTAGAAAACTCTTTTCTTTCAGTTTCTGAGTTTAGCTTGAAGGGTCAAGTAATTTTGCATAGTGTGAGCTTCTTATGCAGGAGGGGATATAATACACATATAAGACTGAGAAGCACTAAGAGCTCACGGGTTTTCTCTTTCCTCCACCCAGCACAGTGATGGAGCTGATTTTGCAAAGATATGTTCCAGGAGAGCTTAGAGAAATAAACAAAACACTAGTTTCAGTTTTAAGTTTCATTGCATACATAGCCTTGGGTGGGCTCTGACTACCCTAGGACTTGGAATTGACATTTCTTCAGATTCATTTTATTTTCCCTATATTTTTCTGATCCTCTATGTCCTAGATACTCTAGTTAGGAGTTTATAGCTTTTGCCCTCTTTGGCATCCTTTTCTATTGAATTGTCAGAATTAAAAATTATCCATGGATTATACTCTTATTTTAAATATCCTTCTTTTTTAATTTCATATTTTTTATTCTAATTTTTTATGGTACTGGGAATTGGACCAAGGATTTCGTGCATGCTAGAAAACTACTCTTCTACTGAACTACATGCCCAGTTCTATGTTTCTAGTTGTTTTACATTATCTAATTAGATGAATAGCTTTTCAAACTTTTATCTCTTTTTAATTTAGATATTGAAGTTATTGATTTTTCACTTGTCTATACTTTATAAATTTATTCATTAGTCTTTAAGTATCCTTCTAGGTACTAATTTTGTCGACCACATAAATTTTTGTATATTGTCCTTTCATGGGATTCCAAATTAAGGACTTTGTTTGGGATTTATTGCCTTTGAAGCTACTCTGGAATACTTGTGATTATTAGCTTTAACAGTCAACATGGCACAACTCAGAATCTCCTAAGAAGAGACTCTCAGTGAGCATTGTTTACTTTGGGTTGGCCTTAAGGCATGTCTGTGGGATACTGTCTTAATGAAGTTGACCTTAATGAGGAAGACCTGCCCATTGTGGGCAGCACTATTCCCTAGACAGGCACCTTGGAAGTTGTAAAAATGGAGAAATTGAGTGAAACATGCGCAAGCAAGTAAGCATGTGTCCACTCATTCTCCCTGCTGCTGACTGTGCATATAATATGACTGGTTGTTTGAAGTTCTTGCATTGACTTTCTCCCAAAGATGGACTGTAACCTAAGCTGAAATAAACTACCTATCCTATCAGTTGATTTTTTTTTGATTAGACTATTTTTATTGCAGTTAACAGAAATGAAACTAGGACAATGTCTAAGTAAAAATATTAACTAAGAAGCTATATGGAAATATTCTGGTTTCAGGGAAAGAGGTGAGAGTGAAGACAAATTTTCATAATATTTAGCATAAAATAATATAAAATGCATGGAGTAGATGAGGCTATCTAGGCAGAATAAATACCCAGGACATGGCAAATTAGAGTGGGTGTAAGGAAAAAAATACAAACCAGCAAATAATGTAGAGAAGGAGACATCAATTACGTAGGAGGTAAATCAGAAGGTACAGACTTAGAGTTCCACATGGGAGAAAGTAAAAATGGGCTGCAAATTTGTCATGTATACATAGGAAAATTAGCTGTGCTGGGGCAGCAGGCTCTAGTTCAGAGGAAAGGTGCTACTCTGCACTGTGGGGATAGCTTTGTCAGCTCAATCTAGAGTCACATGGGAAGAGAGTCTCCACCAATGATTGCCCAGATCACTTTAGGGATTTTTCTCAACCGTCTTAATTGATGTGGGAAGACCCACGGAAGGTGGGCAACACAACTTCCTGGCTTTGAGCCCTGCTTTGAACAGGAGATGAGAAAGGAGAGTATTAAGCATATATGCATCCATTCATCTCTGCTCTTGACTGTGAATATGACCAGACCAGAGTCTCTGGCTTCTGCTATTATGACCTTGTCTACAGTGTGGTCTTATATAAAAATTATAACCAGTGCCTGAACATGGCATGAATCTTCTGTATGGGGATTCCTAGGATGTGCTCACCAGAATGTAGATTGCTAGGTCCGAAGTCCCCCTAGGCCATGACGATACTCTCTGTGCATGGCATTAGAAGAGAGTTCTTCCTGATGAGTTTGGAGATCTACCCATGTGCCTTTTCCCTTCGTTCTACTTGTCAGTTGCCCTTTGTTAAAGTAGTTTCATCTTGAAAGTCTAACTCAGATCTAACAGCCTTACTGACTCTTTTCCCACACTTAAAGATAATTTTATTGTGTTTTCCATGCTGAACAATAAATGTCCTATGCAAATAAATTAATTTTTTTTATCTTCTCCTTTGTAGCACATATACTTCAGTAGCTTTAGATTTCAGAAGATCATTACACAAGAATGAACAAAGGAGACATTCTTCTCTCATTCTTGACTTTAATGAGAAGGCTGTTACAGATTTAGTATCAGTGCAGTGTTGGCTGTGGAGATTCTTCAAGTTTAGAAGGGAAATAATGACATCTGTTTTACTTTATGGAACTGTTACAAAGGTTAAGTATACGAGTTAATGTAAAAATGCCATGTAACTGTGAGGAGTGTTCTATGTTTGTCTGACACATTGCTTGCACTCAACCAATGCTTTCAGTGTTATTATTGCTGTTGGTAATTAATTACCTCCTATGCATAATGCCATAAGGAGAACAACTGGGTCCATGGAAGAATGAGTTGAATTTACATTTGGGTAGAATCCATTGGTCCCACAGAAATAACTGAAACATGAGAGGAGATAGCTGGATATAATACATTGGATATAATTTACATTTAATAACTTTACATAATGTGTTTTTTTCTTTTTTATGTGTTTCTCTTCTTAATTAGACAAATCCCTTTGCTTTGATCTATAAAAAGTACTTAATTACACCTGTGCAAACGTGAAAATTAGAGGCTATTATCTGGAAAATGAAAACAAACTCAGTCAATAAATCAGAACTGCAGAAATACTTTATGCTAGATGTGTGAAATTTTCTTTCTTCTATGTTACTAATGACTACCTTGAATAATTAACTTCAAATGTCTTTTTAAAATTAAATTTGTCTAGTCTAACCATTTACTGAATATATGTTAAGTGCTCTGTGCTCTGGTGTGTGTCTGTGTCAACAACAGTAAAATAACCTTGCTATCTATTTTCTTGCCTATTAACTTGATTATCATGAAGTCATGTGATCTACAAAAAGAAATATTATCACATATGATATGGAGAACAAAAGCATGTTAGTCAAAGTTCTTATTCATATGAGAACTACTGGATAGAAATAGTCTCACTTGAGGATAGCTATTTTGGCTCTCGGACTCAGAGGTTCTAGCTTGCTTCTGTTGCTTCTGGGCCATGGTGAGGCAAAACAGGTGACAGGAAGGTATGACAGAATGCAACTGGTCAGGGAGCAGGGTGAGACAGGAAGGAGCTAGGACAGGGTACATATTTTTAGGGTGTAGCCCACCCACTTTCCTTCTCTGACTATTCCTCATTTCCCATTTTCTATTACAATAAGTCCATCAAAGGTTTAGTTCATTTATTAAGTCACAGTTCCCATGGTCTGATGGCAGGGTACCATCCATTATATAAATAGACTTTGGAGGAACATTTCCTAGCCAAACAATGTCAGAGGTTATTTCCTAGATCACATATCAAACAACCCTACAACTCCAACTTGAACCCAGAAGGAGTATAAAATTTCACCTATAATTTTTATATGTATTTCTCTAATAGTATCTTTGCCATCTTATTTTTAAACATATTTTGAAATACCGTCTAGTAACTAAGGAAGAATTCTAATTTTGTTTTGATAGTCTCAATTTCATTCTATTAGATTCTTTGATGGTTTTTGCCCTCTGTGGGTGACAAGTATGCTTTTAACACTGTTTGCCTATACTGGAGTCTAGTGAATAATTTCTCCCAGACCCATACAGCTATAAGCAGAGTAAAGCTATGTAAATCCAAGCAAATGGTTAGAGGATTCTGTCTCTTAAAATATTAGATCACCACACTGTTTCTTTAGGAATGTACCTTCCTCCTCTTGTATCAATTTTTGATACACCTTAGAGAAGGTAAATTTTTCATTAGAACTAAAACTTATATGGGTCTCTTTGCTACATATCTAGATAAAACTGGAAAATGGCTCATATCTTCAGTGTTTAAACTCTAAAAAGAAACTACACGCTGATTTTTTTTTCAGAGCTATAGTGAATTTGTGCACGCGTGCAAAAATTGTCTGATTCTTCAAGCCGATCTGTTCTCTGTTGCTGTGTTGATGGAAATAAATGGTTGAGACTGGATTTTACAGCCCATTCGCACACAGAGGTAATGTTCGGATTCAGCCCACATCCAAACTATTCTTGGATTCACTTTTATTGCATTCTCCAGAAATGCTTCCAGTGCTTTATAGCTATTATACACGATGATATCTAGAACTGACCAGTGCTTTGGAGGTAAAATTTGGCCCAGGATCATGATCCCTTTGAGCTTACAGCAAAATTACATTAGTTTCTGTTTTTGTCCTCCCATTTCTGAATTGAAGTGCAAGCCTATAGATCATCTGTCTTCATTTCATTTCTCCAGGTCTTTTGTGTCACTACTGCCTTCTAGGGGTTTGGGATTATTTTACCTACGATATATTAACTTTCCTTTGTCCATAGCAGGATATTATTTTCTATTTCTTTCCTCACGTATGCAGACCACTTCTGTATATTAAGACCACATTTGCAATAACTTTTAGTATGTTTCTGTAGCTTTTATTCTCATCACAAAACATAACATAAAGCATTAATTATGGTTGACTTGTTCATGTAGCAACTCTCTTAATCTGAATTTGCTCCATATTTAATAATTTTCTTTTGGAACAAAATAAATATTTGCTTGGTGTTTTAGATCATTGGGCATCTAGGTACATGGCATGATGTAACTGGGAACATAAATATGAGTTACAGGGCTGTAGTAGCTCTAGAACAGCAGATTGACTAGTGCCTCTGCCTCTTTAGTTGCTAAATGGCATTAAATCTATTTTGAAAAATTCTGATGAGCACTAATAGAGATTAGTATGGGAAATTTGCCAGCACATACGAAGGCCAAAATGCCTGTCAGCTGTGCAGTACAAAATGTATATGCATAATTAATCTTTTAAATAATAAATGTGATTAGTTTTATTCCAGCTTTTGCAGATAATTTGCCGGGAGTTAATGACTTTCCTTAAGATCACTTAATTGCAAATAGTTGAGCTAAACTTGAATCACTGTCTGCTTAATTCTGAAACATACAAGTTCACTGCACTGGCCAAACTCATCATTTAATAAGTAGCATGAAATGTAGTACACAATGTAAGGACTGAGAAATATGATAATCTGCATATAAATATAGCAGTGCCCAGGTAAGTGAAAAATGAGGTTGGTCAGTTAATGAGACATGAATGATTCGTGGCATTTATCTGGGACTTGGATGACACAGAATTTGGATTTCAAATGAAAAATGATACCCTCCTATTTAAAGACTGGTGTCAGCAGTTTCAAAGTCATAGGCCCTCTGTAGGCAAGAGCTGCTGATGTTTCCCATCAGTGAATGGGTATAACGGCAACAGAAATGAGGTTGCATGCCTTGAGCAGGGCTTTTGGTAGAGTCTTTTCAATATTATATTAGCTGTTCTCAATTCACAACAAGCAATGGAGACTCATGGGAACATTCTGAAGGTCTGGGAGAATGCTTTAGTGAGATTAGTAACAAATGTGTGAAATAAACATAGGGAGAGAGTAGAGACAAAGCACTTCATTAGAATGCTAGCCCAATAACGCATCCTGTAGGTAAGTAGTGATCAGAATGAGAAGATTGCTGTTTGGAACTGAGCAGGGAAAAAGTTAGATAGAAATAAGTTGCACAAATCGCTTGGGTTTGTGGAAGTTCCAGTTGGAATGAAATAGGGGCATTTTATTTCTGACACACTGAATTTGAAGACATGGCGAGCTTTATGATTAAATGGGGATGTGTAGTAATCCCCAGGGAATATAGAATTCATAGAAGATAGCAGTCTGCAATGAGAACTGAGGCTACAAGATTGGATCACATTCTATAAGTAAAGAAAGGGAAAGACGACCAAAGAAGTTAAAGCAAGTTATGTCTCATGATGATACTTACACATAGGAAAAGCCATTAAAAATATACTTGGTGAGCATGTACTATGTATTTGAAATATGGTAAGATATTTCACACGTATTTCTTAAACTTCAAAGCAACTCACTATTGTTCCATAGAAAGGAAGGTATAGAGAAGAAATGGTTAGAAAGATTGGACAGATAATCACTCATAACTGTAAAGATAAAGCACTTGCCCACTGCTTCCTGCCCTCCAGATACCACAGCAGGCACTGGACATAAGATTACAAAGACTGATTTTAGTCACGTTTGTATCTGCCACACAGATATAATGTCTCAAATCAGTTCACAAGTTGCTAGAGATATAGAGACTCAGAGAAGCCAGTCTTCAGGCAACTATCTGGGAGAGAGAGGAGCCGTAGCGTGGCTTTCAGTACTTTAGTAGTTCATGTCAAAGTGACCCAGGAGCAAACATGTTACTGCTTGACAAGCTGTTACGTATGTTTTCATTGCTCTATCTTAATCTACCTTACTTTATCTACCGAGGTTCACTTCAACTTAGTTGTCTCGTGATGTTTTCTAGGAACAGTGATTCAATGTTTTTAAAAGAAATTATTGTCTATCTATCTGTCATCTATCTGCCTATCTATCTATCTATCTATCTATCTATCTATCTATCTATCTATCTATCAATCACTCATCTGTTTATCTGTCTACCTATCTGTCATCTATATTATGGCTATGTGTCAACATCAAAGTAGTAAGGACATGAATCGCCTAAACCAGCCTCACTTGTAGGTAATAGTACAAAATGGTCTCAGCCCTTGGAAAGTTTTCTGGGAATGTCTAGACCCTTTTTCTTTCTTTCTTTCTTTCTTTCTTTCTTTCTTTCTTTCTTTCTTTCTTTCTTTCTTTCTTTTTTTAAAGTAAGTTAACATACATATAGTCACAACCCAACAAATTATCTCCTGAAAATCTGCACAGAAGATATTAAAGTTTTTTTCCCAAAAGACTTATATGATAATGTGAAAGCACTAGCTGAGGGCTCTTAGGGTTCACTCATTGCTGTTACCTTCATAATAGCCAGAAATTGGAAACAGCCTATATGTTCCTCGGCAGAAGACTGGATCAGGAAAGTACATTTGTACATCGAAGTACTAGTGAGCTCTTAAAAAAATAATGACAATCTCAGGAAAATGGATGGAACTTGAAAAAAAATTATCCTGAATGTGGTAACCCAGACCCAGAAAGATAAACATGGTATATATTTGCTTGTATTTGGATGTTAGCCATTAAATAAATGATAACCAAGCTATAATCCACAGACCCAGAGAGATTAGCATAGTGGAAGGGGCTGGGGTTGGGGGACACATCCATCTCCCTGGGACAGGGAAATAGAATAAATATATTGTATAGGTGGACAGGGAGTGGGTGGTGTGGAAACAGGAAGATCAGGTGGGAAGGGGAAGGGGAATTGGGATGAAGGGAGGGGATGGTGGAAGAGACAGCTAGAAATGAAGGCCATTTGAATGATAGTATGGAAATCTAGTGTTGTGGAAACTTCCTACAATATGTGAGGGTGGTCCTAATGAAGTCTCCAAATAATGAGGGAGATGGAATCCCTACAGGCCATCTCTTGTCACCAAACTAAACTTGGTTCAGCTTCAGGTACTAGGTTTCATTCATTTGAGTTGTTGGCTGAAAAGGTTACATGAAAATCCCCAAACAGCCCAGGGAGTTCTCAAAACTACAGTTTGGTCTTCACAAATTGATATCAAGGCTCCATTTCTGAAAGCAACACACATACAAGTCATTGAACATGAAGTAGTCAAGCTTGTGCTTACATAGAACCTTCCCCATGTCCTAGTGTCTATGGCATGGAAAGGAACTCTTGCAGGCTACCAAAAGAGGAATGTAAACATCAGCCCAACCACAAAACCTTTGATCTACAATCTTTCCTGACTGCAAAATATGCTAGGGCAATGGTGATATAAACCTTGGGGAGTAACTAGCTGATGTCTGATTTGACTTAAGTCCCACTCCATGAGACAGAAACTATACCTGACACTGCCTGGTCAATCAAGAACCAGAGACTAGATAGCCCAGAGACCTATGGTAAAGCCAAGTACTATTGTTCTAAAAAACAATAAAATGACTAATATCAAAATCCTAATGATATTCTGCCATAATGATGTCATAGATTAGTGCCTTATTCAACCATCATCAGACAGGCTTCCTCCTGCATCAGATGGGAACAAAGACCCACAGCAAGACATTATGGAGAGAGAGAGAGAGAGAGAGAGAGAGAGAGAGAGAGAGAGAGAGAGACCTTGAAACACATAGCTCCAAAGAAAATATCTCCATCAATCCCTCCTCTCAGGGCTCAGGAAACCCAGTGGAAGAAGAGGTAGAAGGACTTGGGGAGACAGAGAGTACGGAGGACACGAGGAGAATAAAACTTGCAGAAACAACTGAGCAAAGACCATGTAAACACAGAGACTGAAGCATCAATCACAAGGCCCACATGGGTCTGCACCAGGTCCTCTGCCTAAATATATCATAGCTTTCAGTTTAGTACTTTTTGGGAATCCTATGTATGGCTCTCTGGTTTTTGTGCCTTCTTCTTGGGCTCTTTTTTCTTCTGTTGGTTTGACTTGCCCTACTTCGCTGTGATGACTTTTAATCTTATATTTTATTTTGTTATATTTGGTTATTATCTCTTTAAAAACAACTGTTCTTTTCTTGTGAGAGACAGAATGGGAGTAGATCTGGGTAAGAGAGGAGATGGGGAGGAATTGGGAGGAATAGAGAGAGGGGAATCTCTACTCAGGATATATTGTATGAGAAAAACATCCATGTTTAATAAAGGGGGAAGATCTGTGATAAAGGGACTTGAAATTATAAAAACAAAATATAATTCAGCAAAAGAAATGATTGGCAAACAGTATTGCATATCTCCAGTGGAATGCACCTCAGATATAAGGCCACGTGTTGAAGACAGGATTCACTCAGGTGAAGTTCTGTGTTAGGCTAGTTAATATGGCATCAAAATGTCAGAATGGTGGCTGCCTTTGTGCATGGTGGCTTGAAACTGAGAAGTGACAGGAGGAGGCATGCTGGGTTGTATGGTTGTGTGCAATTCTTATGACTTCTTAAGAGCTACACTTATATCCTGCAGGCCGTATGTTTTTCAACTGGAGCAATGGGGGCTTGGGAAGTGGTGGCTCATTTTGTAAAGTGCTTTGTGTGCAAGCATGAACATCTAGTCTGAATGCCCAGAATCCACAAAAGCTATATGCAAGGAGGATGTGCCAATAATTCCAGCACTGAGTAGGTAGAGGCAGGATAATTGCTGGAGCTCAATAAACAGCTGCCTTGTTAAATCAGTGGGCTTTAGGTTCAACGAGTGACTTTGTCTCAAAAAATAGAGTGGAAAGCAATTGAGAAGATGCTCAATGTCAGTCTCTGTCCTTCATACAGGTACACACATGTGTATATGTGCTTGATGGCCACCCAGCCTAGTCTAATGGGCAAACTCCAGACAAATGGGAGACCCTCTCTCAAAAGCCACAGTGAACACATTGGAAGAACAATATTGAGTGCTACCCTCTGGCTTCCATATGCATGCACGCACATGAATGTGCATATGCTCACACTCATGTGTACCCCCCATACCCAAATTAAGATCAATGAATAGGTGCATATGTAGATAAACGATACAATTCTCAGAGTATATAACAGGAACTTAGAGTTTATGTTGTAAAAGGTGGATACATTTTATTCTGTTAATCTTTAAGTAGGCTTGAAAAGGGCTACAATAAGACTAGGTAAGTACTATAAGATTATTGTATATCTTGTCAATCTTACAGGAAATAAAATGCTTCCCATGTACTTGTCTCATGAGTACTTCTAAAACTAGAATCTTTACTACTGGCTGCTTGTTTTCAATAAATTCTGTGGATGGGTGGATTGAACAAGATAGAGACAGCTCCCGAGAGAGAAATGATGGAAGGTACCTTATCAGGACATAGATCCTGGGAACAAATCCCTGAAAAACTTCACCTCATTACTGACATATGTGTTGCTAAGGATGGCACAGCCGTACTTATTTATGGCTCATGTTTCAATATAGACAAAGTTGTCTAATAAAACCTATTCTTATTAATTGGTTCACAGCCTAGTCAATGCCAAAAAATTCTAACTATATAGATGCCTTTGTTGTATTTAGCTTTCATATTTATCAATTTGATTTCACTCTATAAAATAGATGCATTCTAGAAAGGCAATTTAAAATATAAGAATCTTCTATTAATCTCAAAGTAATAAAAATCAATGATCTTTACATTTAATCTGTTTCATTTAAGTTCCCACTAAGAGGTTTCACTTGAGGTCCCACTAAGAGTAAATATGAACAACAAGAAATAAGTATTGGAAAGCATAGTGTTATCTCACAAATTGGAATTCTGAAAGTGTTTTTGTATTAAGCGATGTGATTGACACAGCATCTTACTAAATAGATAAGATATTGTAAACTTATTATTAAAACTTTGTGTGTATGTGTGTATATGAGTGTGTGTGTGTGTGTGTGTGTGTGTGTGTGTGTGTATGTATGTGTGTGTGCCTGACTGCTTATTTGTAAGTGCACCAGGTAAAAGAAGATTCACTGAGGGGTCAGAAGAGTGCACTGGATCTCCTGGAACTAGAGTATAGGTATTGTGAGCTACTTGATGGTTGTGAGTGTCAAACTTAGGTTCCCTGTAAGAGCACCAAGTTCTCTTACCATATTATTTTAGTGTACTTACTTTAATGAACACAAAAATAATTCATAACGTATCTGATACCTTGAGATAGGTAAAGTTGCATTTTGGTGATTGGATTTTTATACACTTTGAGTAATATTTTCACTGCACTTTCTTTCCAAGTTTCGAGAGTATGCCATTCTTCCGACCATGAGCGAGGGAATCTGAAATTCGGGGCTCTCTAATTTTTACTATGTACACAGAAGTTTACTGGAAAAATAACTGAGCTCCTTTGTGGGGGTCACTGGGCTTTAAATCTGTTGTTAATTATCTACATAATCTCACACAAGGCATTTAACATATCCAAGTTTTATTTTCTTTAGGAGTTTGTCAAATTGACTCTAATGGGCTTACATTTCTGTAACTTTGTTATGAACCTTACAAATCCAATGGAAGCTTTGAACAATTGTGCTTACAACTCTATTATTATTGTTGGTAAACATTGGCATGTACTCACTGTACATGCTAGTGGGTTTCATAAGGATGTTTTCATACAAGTATATATTTAACCACATTCCCTCCCTTGCCTTCTTACCCTTCCCTTCTCTCCCGTTTCCCATGGACGGCTTCAGCTCTACTTTCATATCATGCATCTATATGAAATCTACTAATTATGAATGAGACAAAATGCGTGATGTTTGCTATTCTAAATCAGATTGAACTCAGTGAACAAAATAATCCCATTACATCCATTTTCCTACAAATCACATATTGATTTTTCATGATGACTAAAAAATTCCGTTGTGCATATATACCACATTTTCTATACCCATTCCTCTGTTGTTGAAGACCTAGGTTGATTACTTAACTCAGCTACTCTTAGCGGTAACTCATTAAACACAGATGTGCAAGTCTTCCGGACAGGCTGATTTGAAATCTTCAAGGAAATTATGCAGGAGCGGTAAAACTTCCAGTTTTCCTATGAACCCTAGTGCCTGGGCTAATTTACGTTGCCCACTGCAGTGTGTCAAGGTTCCCTACTCTTCAAATCTTCACTAACATGCTTTCCTTTATTTTCTGGATGATTGCTATTCTGATTAAGGTGAGATGGAACCTCAGTGGGTGCCATTGATGTCTTGGATGTTTCTCATGTGTTTATTTATCCATCTGTGGCCTATCTTTCAGAAACTGTGTTCCTTTCATTGCTCATTTATTGATTGCATTGTTTGAGTTGTTACTATTTACTGTTTGAGTTCTTTGTACATCTTAGATGTTTCTATCTTGTCTTCATTTTTTAATACAGTGTCTTTCTCTTACATAAATAACTGGACAAAGAAGAAGAAGAAGGGTAAAGAGGGCTGATTCTTACAGGTTTAGGCAATGTCTATGCAATCTGTGCACATCTGTAAATGACCTCATATTAGCTTAGGCACAATAACAAGAACCATTAATATTTGTCTACTGCTTATTGCATTATTTAATGTTATTACTGTTTTATGTGTATTAGCTTATTTTATCACCTGGAAACTTTATTGGATTCAATAATGTTGTTATTGAAATTCTATACATGGGGAAACAGGCCAACTTATATACCAAGTTCGTTCAGTTTGTGAGTGGGAGTTCTAAGGGCTAAATCAGATTAGCTGTACTGAAAGCCACATGCTTAACTGTTAAAATTAACTGTTCTATGATGACTATAAACATCTGTGTTTATACCAATACCTATCTATCTATCTATCTATCTATCTATCTATCTATCTATCTATCTATTGGATGCTCTTGGCCACCAGCCCATGAGGTCAAAGGGAGCAGATATGGGGAACAGTGTTTAGGGAGTTGTCAGTGTAGCAGAAGAATTTCCAGAGACCTCTGCAGTGAGACAAGTCTACTTATTTTTCCAGGGATACAGTATGTAAGGGCCCTTTTACGGGGTATGAGTGGAAGGGATAATTGGCCATAGCATCAAGTGAGCTGGAAGAGCTGATTGGTTATAATACAACATCTAATTATCATGCAGCCAGTAAGCCAGAGTGGGGCATGTGCACTGAGTTATGCATCCTTGTAGAGCGTATTATATAAGGTCATTTTTTCAGACAAGGCCAGCCACCTGTGTTCAGGGACACTCTACAGACAAAGGAATAAAAAGAGAAGCCCCCTTAGAAAGAGATTCCCCAATTTTTCCCTGAGCTCAGAATGCCATCTTGGTCACAGGGGACTGCATCTTAGTAGCAGGGTTCTCCAACATCTATCCATATATTCATTCATCTATCTATCTATCTATCTATCTATCTATCTATCTATCTATCTATCATCTGTCTATATCTATCTACTTATCTATTATCAATCTTTCATCTTATCTATTTCTATCTATATATTGTCTATCATCTATGCATGTTCCATTTATCATCTATTAATCTATAATCTACCTTTCATGTTTTTATTCATTAGCCTTCCATAGAACATGACATTTCATAGAATTTTTCCTCATAGAATACATTCAATTCAAACAAAGTCTTAATTGTTTGTAACCATCATTAATTTTGAATATTTATTTTAAATTTTCTGTTATTCTAATATTATTGCATTATTCCTCCCTTCCCTCTCCTCCTTCAAGACTTTTCCATGTACCATCTCCCTTGTTTTCTTTTAATTAATGGCTTCTTTTTACTTAACTGTTGTTATATTATATATATATGTAATATATATGTATATATATATTACATATATATATGTGTGTGTGTAAAATAAAATTACTACTCACTTAGCCTAAATATGAGTAACCATTACTTTTAAAGTGTCTGTGAATTTTAAAAATTGCTTTGCTAAATATTCACAAAATCAGGGTAAGACTCTTACTAGAATGGATGAAATGAAAAGATGAATGGATTGGTATTATTAAGTATTTGAGAGATGTTAGTGGATAGACCCTTAATTTGGAGGCTGCAGGAGCTACATGAGTAGATCTGCTTTAGAAAAAATCCACTACAAAAGCTGAACATGTGTTTGTTTTCTGGACCAACAAGTCCATTGTTGTATTCCTTTGAAATGTGCTTAGGCATGAATAGGGCTGTCCATTGTAGTCCTATTTACAGATGCCAAACACCGGGAAAAGTTCACGAGTTCCTCAACAGTGGTTATGTATTTGTAATCTCTTTATCACTGATTATTCAGGAGTGAAGATAAATAAACCCTTCAAGTAACAATGAGATGGACTCTGACAAACAATGCCATGCAAAAGACAGCAGAAGTCCCCGATGAGAAATTCTGTTCCCAGGAAGTTCACAGAGCACGAATCTTAGAGCTCAGTAGTCTTTGCCATGGTGCACAGGGCACAGGGAAGCCTTGAATTAATTGTACACTTCTATATCTGAACTAAACTACTACATCCAAAGACATATTTGCTTTATGATAACCCCTCTAGCTGTATGCACTATTTTGAACTTTTTATTAGAATATTATTGCTCATCAAAACAGTTTCACTAGTAAAACTCATGTAAGGCTTAGGGAATCCTTATATAGTAGCCATGGGCTAGCACTTATGTTAAGAATCCAATTTTTCTGATGTCCTTTCTCTAGTTTTTATCTTTTCTTCCAGTCTCAATAGGACCCTTACTTTGAATTGGTATGTATTAATAGTATTAACTCACCACATCATGTTTTAAAACAATGCCTATTACTTTATTGTATTGTGTTGTAAGAAATTAAATCCAGAGCCTTAGACATGCTAAACAAACTATGCAACATGACCTATAACACTTGGCCTAAAACAATATCTTTAAATACCTGCTTACTTGTATACTTTTCTTGACTTTATGTATCTCATTTGCTCAATATTTACTCAAGTAAAGTGTCTCTCTACTTATTTTCCCCTGTGTGTACATCCTGCATCTAGCTGAGAGAGACTTGAGAGCAGCGCAAAAGGTTTTTCCATTCTACATGCTTTGGTTCATTGTGGAAGAAGACAAGAACCTCAAGTATGGTTCAGAAGAACGGTCTCAACTTCATGTATGTAAGACTATGGAATCAAATCAGCAGTTTCCAGATTTTCTTTTACTTCTATAACGTGTTTTTTGAAATACTTTTAATGGTAAAAGTGTCATGATTCAGATCTTGTTTATGTGAGTATAACATACAGAATGAAGACATCTTTTTGTTGTTGTTGTTGTTTTTCAGGACAGAGTCTCACTATGTAATTCTGGGTGCCCTGCAACTCACTATGTAGACCAGGCTGGCTTCAAACTCATAGAGTTCCTGTCCCTGCCTCTCATTAAAGGATTAAAGGCATGTGGCACTATGCCTGGCATATCAGGGAAATTCTTATTCATAAGACAGTTATTAAAATTCTTTTATAGATGTAGAGTATCTTTTACATTTATTTTTATATACGTGTATGGACCAGAGTGAGTTTATATGCACCACCTGTGTACAGGTGCTTGCAGAAGCCACAAGAGGGTGTCAGATCCTCCAGAACTGTACTTACAGGTAGTTGTGGCCACCTGAACCTGATATAAGTGCTTGGAACCAAATCCAGGTCTCTGGAATATTATATAGCACTCTAAAAGACTGAGCCACCTGCCAGTCCTGATGCAGAGAATTTTGAGACAAGGACAAAATGATTCATGAGGCAAGGAGTATTCATGGCCTCACTTTTCATTCACACAGCAAATTATGGTGACTCAGATAAACAGAGGAGTCAGAGACAAACCATGAAATGAATGACCTAGTAGGAATCTCTGCTCAGGAAAAGACAGATAAATTCTAGACAAATAGAACTGAGAGAAAAATACACAGAATTATAGGCTCAATTTGGGAAATAGGTTAAAAATTAGGAGTAAAGCAGGAAAAAAACTGGTAAGAACACCAGGAGTGCCAGTAGACAACGGGATGTTTTCCCAGTGACTTGCAGAACAGCATCACCTGGCTCTATCTATATCATTCTCTTGTGGGACTTTGAAATTAGAATAGTTTTTGTTATTAATTTGTCTGTCATTTGAAAGTTACAAATGACTTGGGCCAAATGAGGCCTCACTGTGGCTGGGCTGCAGATTTACTGTCAAAGCAGCATGAGGACATTCTAGGAAGCAAGAGAGCCAATTGAATATGACTAGCTGGAAGGTTTGAAGTTATGTTAATTAGGCAGTGATTAGGCTTCTCCAGCAAAGGCTGGTATTTTATAGTGAAGCATTTGAGAAATGAAACCGGCACGCTGATTGCAGATTTTAATGAACTGAGATGATTAGGTTAAGAAGTTGGTTTGTAATGTACTCAGGATCTTCAAGTCCCTTATTCTTCTCATTGTTTAATCCTATGTGGCATGGAGTGCGAAAGGAATAGCATCAAGCCTGTAGAACTGCAATTATAGAAATTTGTCACAGAAAGCATGATGTTTGCAGTGGCATTATATAGAGCAAATACACAGTGAACACAGGAGGGAAACTCCAAAGAAGGGTCGGACTGGGTGTGCAATCAGAAAGGAAGGAAAACGTCCGCGACTAAGCCAGGCTTAGAACACAAAGAGAGTAGAACGGAAAAGTAAACAGGTCATGTGTTGCAGCATTTTTCTCTGTCCAATCACATTAGGGCAGTGACAGGCCTGTGGTTGGCCAGGAATAGAGAGGTGGAGCTAGAAGTTGAGGATGAAAAAGGGCGGGGAGCAGGAAAGCGTGGAAGATCTTCGTCATGGAGGCAGAGGGAGAGGACGACTCAGACCCCGAGTGGTTATAACAACCAGGCTAAGGTTTCTACAAGTTAAATTAATTGGGTCAAAATTTGTCTTTATCATTTGGCACTGAAATCATTGTGTTGGCATCTTGTAATTGTGATCTTATTATTATGTAAACCTTAATTAAGCCTTAAGGGTGATGCTTTACTGGGTACTAGGCGCTAGATGAATGATCATGGGGGTGAGTAAAGAGTTGCACGTGAGTGAGATGTTGCTGCTAACTGGGAGAACATAACAAGAACCAGCCAGGACTTAGCGTTGTGGCCAGACAGTACCGGCACCGGCACTAGACCATTACCGGCGGGAAAGATGGTTTGCGGGGTCGATTCATTTTTTTAACTATTGCCGCAATGGGTTATCATGAAATACTTTAAATACTGAAATATGATTACTTCTTAAAAAGTATTCTAATGTACACGCTCTCTCTCTCTCTCTCTCTCTCTCTCTCTC
>JADRCD010215442.1:34477-54665 GCA_019843815.1 Montemys delectorum
TCTCTCTCTCTCTCTCTCTCTCTCTCTCTCTCTCTCTCTCTGTATACCTATGCGTGCAGGCGTATATTATAACACGTGTGTGGAGGTTAGAGGACAACGTGGGTCTGCCTTTGCCTTCTGTCTGCTTGAGGACAGATCCTTTTGTTCTCTGTGTCATACAGCAGCCTAGCTGGTCTGTGAGGTTCTGGGAGTCTCATGTCTCTGGCTCCCATCTCATGGTAGGAGCCTTGAGATGACAGATGTGTACTCTACCACATCATCACTTACGCGGGCTTTGGGTATCCTAACCCAGATCCTCATGCTTGCAGAGCAAACACTTTACCTTCCGAGCTGCCTCCTAAGGCTTTTTACTCCTTGAGCAAACAACTTTATTGAGAAGTCCTATCAATCATTCAGTTCCTGTCAGTCACCGAAGACATGAGAGTAAACAATATTAACAACAAAAGCAGGGTCCCTTTCCCATTGTGTATATGATTAAAAATATTTTATTTTTTAATTATGAAAATTGGTACCTATTTTTGTAGAGATATAGGTGTGTGTGTGTGTGTGTGTGTGTGTGTGTGTGTGTTTGCCTGTGGAGACCAGAGGAAGGTATTGGATCACCTGGAACTGGAGTTACAGATGGTTGTGAGCTACCCAAATGTGGGTGCTGGAAACTGGACCACAAGTCTCTGCAAGGATGGACATTCTTTCAACCTTTGAGCCATCTCTCCAGTCCCAATGTTTATCATTTAATTGGAGATTTATACATTGTCCCAGTTCATAATGGCAGTTATAAGGAAATGCCATTATACATTATAAGATTGACAGTCGACAGAAATTCTTTTCTTACTGTTCCGGAGATTGGTATATCCAATGTGTTTGTTGAGGGCTGGCTTCTTCACAGCCATTTTCTCACTATAAACTCACATGGCAGAAGGAGCCAGAGATACGCCTGGTGTTTCTTCTATAGTGTCTCTCCCTCGAAATCTATCTAATCACAGAACACCATTGTATGGTGGATTAGATGTCAAAATAAATTTTGAGGTCCATAAGCATTGAGTACATCTCAGACACATAATATCACAATTATACACAAATGTGTGATTATTAATGGAAATTCTTATGAAAGAATGATTTTTTTTTTGGTCCTCTAAGAATGTTTAACATAGTGATCATATTTGGCTTGGGTGAGTAGGACTACTCAGGATTGAGGAAATGGCTCCGTGAGTAAAAGTGTTTGCCATGGAAGCACAACGACCTGTGTTGAAACTGAATGCATACAAAAACTGGACACACAGAAGAGGCACCAGTAACCACAGTGGCCCCAGGAGGAGATGGGGCTTAGGAGCAGGAGGCTGAAGGGAAATTAGCCTTTATCCTCGGTAGTGAGAGTTGGACATGGCCACCCCCAAGACCAATCCAATGGTAGTTCTCCTGGTTTAGGATGGTGAAATCAGAGCTTCCATCTCAGAGTTGGCTGTTTTATTGTGCATCAAGTAATGGGAGTTAGGCATACAGAGATCACAGCAGCTCAGTTGCAACTCTCTGGAGCCTAGTGTCTGAAGCAGGAAGGTGCTACTGTGGAGATAATGATGGGCAGGCAGCCTCCAGTGCTTCTCAGTCGAGCTCACAGAGGAACACACAGCAGGCCCTGGGGACACTCTCTATGACGATTTATTTTAAAACAGTTCGGAAGAGTAAGTCTGCTTACCAGCAATTGGCTAAGAACCTTTGACTTTTCATTCTAACTCTATCACGGAGGTTTTCTTCCTCCTGTGTGGTTCCCGAATGGCTAGAGAGAAAGGCTTAGCGAGGGAGAAGCTGAGTCAGGGTAAGGCCGCGTTTAGAATGAGCAGGGTGTAGTTATTTGGTTCACAGGCGCTTGCAGAAATGCATTTTAGCCAGCGCGGCAATCTGTGGAGAAGGTTCCCTGAGGCTGCAGAGGCTGCTAAGATCTGTGTGATTCTTGTCCTCAGAAGGCAGGAACCCAGAATGCTTTTAAGGATGATTCTGTTCTCTTTTTATCACCAGCAGGCTTGAGCTAGTTTTTCTTCTCTACATACAGTCCTGCTTTGAAAGACTTCATCTGCTTTGAAGTCATTTTCCTTGAATCCCCTAGACTTTTATCAAAGATCACCCATATCCAGGTCTCAGAAACCCAGGTTCCAAAACTCCATCTAAAACACTCCACAGTGGCCTCTCTACTACCCATCTCTCCCTCCCCTGCTCAACCACCTCTTAAGACCTCGAAGCCTCACATGAAGTAGTTATGCCTTTGTCCTTCTTTTTGTAGTTCATCACGTAGGTATTTTAATCACGTGTGCGAACTTCAGCAGTCTTTGAAGGTGATGGGTAACAGGACACTTTGAGTTGCAGGTCTGGCAATGGGCATTCAATAATATTCAAGATATAATATGGAATTAAAAAAAAAAGTCTAAGAAACTAAAAGGAGCAGGGTTTACCAGTGATGTGGAAGAGGAAAATGGAAAAAAAAAAAAAGAAGCCATAACGAAAAAACAAAACAAAACAAAACAAAAAACAGGAAAGGGAGGGAAGGTAAGAAATAGTAATGGAGTGGGTTAATATGAATCAACTACATTTTATGCATGGACGGGCAGGCTGTAGTTTTACTTGTCTTGTATAATTAATATAGATAAATGTAGCAGTTATTTGTTAAACCACTCTGAGTTCCCAGCCGGTAATCACACTTTTTGCCACCCTCCAGAATTCTCTGGAATCATGAATGAAAAAACACATACAGGAAACCTTTATAAGCCTTGACTTGCACAATGTCTGGGTCCTTCCAAACTTCCCTGCATTTAAATCTATTTTTAAATCTTTGCTGCCCTGTTTCCTTCTCAGCAACTCTTCCATGGGGCCACTTTCCCTTTGCACCTACATTTCACCCTCCTGCTTCTTCATGGAATGGTGTCTTAAGCCCCTCTCAAGGTGGAATCCCCTCTTCTTCTCCCATATTTTTTTCCCTGGGAATCCTAAAAGTTCTACCTCTTTTTCCTTGCCCAGCCGTTGGCCGTTGGCAACTTAATTCCCCACTCAGAGCCAACTGGGGGCAGGCACCTTAGCCTACAGGCAGGACACTCTGAGCAAGCTTTTTTTGGGTAATAAAATTAGCATAAGAACACAGGCTGCTACACGGAAATACTTATAAAGTGTTATTGAAATACCTAGTAAGGCCCAAATGATACATTTGAGTTGAACTTTGGAATTTTTTCCAATGATTTGATAACTCTTAGTATCTTTAGATTTAACTTTTGGGAAGCTAAGAGGATGTGCTGATAGAATTGGAACACTGAAAGAAGTTATAGTATGATATTAAGACCTGTGTGTGTGTGTGTGTGTGTGTGTGTCTGTGTGTATGGGGAGTCGTAAGTGTGAGCAGAGACTGGATGAAGGTACCAGGTATCCTCTCTGTCTTATTCTTTTGAGGCAGAGTGTCTCTTTGAACTTAGCATTGTCATGTGCAAACATGAGCTTTAATTTGATCTCCACAACCCACATAAAAATACTGTGCACGGAAGCACATGCCTAGCCCAATACTGGGGAGGTAAAGACTGACAGGTCTATGGGTTTGCTGGCTAGCCAGTTTAGCAAGTCTATGAGGTCAAGGCTAAGTAAATGACATTTCTGAAAAACTAAGGCGTACAGCAGAAGAGGAAGACACTCGAGGATGAGTCCTGGCCCCCACGAACAGGAGTTCCGTTGATAATCACCATTTGGAGCTCAACTTTCCTCACACACTTCTGTATGCACAAACAACACATGCGCATACATCTTTTATTTTATTCTTGTTAAAGAAATTACACTTTAGAGTGCCTCACATAGTATGAAAGACATGTGATGCACTTGGTGAAGACACAGAAAAACTGAGCCTAAGACAGAAGGGCAGTAGGTTTATGGTTTTCATTTCACATTCCCTCTGGGGCAGATCTCCCTGAGGAGCGGTAGAAGAAATGCTAGTTGGATTATCAAAGTTTTATATTAAGGTGATAAATACTCTTTCTGCTCTAAGTGCCTTGGAATCAGAGCACATGGAGGAGAAACTTGATGTCTGGTCCCCACTGAATCCTTAGGATTTTCCACAGCATCGGATTTAACTAGAGGTCAGTGTGGGAAAAGCTTGGCCAAGTTAACAGAGTTAAATCACAGTTACTTCCACCAAATCCAAACAAGCTCTGCTCCCAGTCATTTGGAGAGTCTGATCTTATACGTGAAAATGTGATGATTGGCATGCTTGAATGTGGACGCTGACTGTTCGCCATCTGAACCTAGGCAAATATCCACCGATATAAAGCCTACAATCACCAGTATAAAACATGCATTTGGGGATTGAGGGGATTTGTCAGCCTTGAGAATTGCCTTTGTGCTGAGCTGGAAGTAATCATTGTACAGTAATTAAAGCATTTAAAATATCCATGGTGTAATAAGGAAAGATTTTAGCATTTGCCATTTTCTGCACAATGGTTGATCGGCTACATTAGTTCTTTTTCTTTTTTCTTTTTTTTTGTCTTCCCTGTGAATTCATTTATTGCCCATGTTTTTAGTAGTATTGTGAGCTTCATTGCATAATTAGTGGTATTCAATTGCTGCTGTTTAGCCTGAAAGAGCTGTAATTAGTTTTCATTCACGATTGGCGTTTATGAACCATCAGGGTCATTGTCAAAAGGTATAAAGACTATAATTCTATCACCAGGCTTTAAATCCCTAAAAAACATAAAAATCTATTTTTCTCATCTTCAGTAATAAAAGAGGACATGATCTACAAATGATAGAATTTATTCTGCTTGGAAAGACAGGAATATAGGATTTGAGTGAGCGAGCCTGTGTATGTATTCTCGATAAGGAGTCCTTTGCTGGAGTGGGGAGTTATAATCCCTGCTAGGTAGGAGGGGAGTTCTAAATAACCTTGATCATATTTAACAAGGCTCTGTCTCATGTCTTCTTTTCCAGTTGTAAAGCAGATGATTTTAAGAGGAAAAAAATACGTGCCAAAACCAAAACAAAACCGTAGTAAGTTCTACACTCAAGTCACCCTGAGTTTAAAAGAATTTCATATATTTAATAGTCTTGGAGAGTTACTTCCAGACAAAAGAGAACAGTGGTTATCTAGCATGGAAGACAGTGATTTAAAATAATATTTTAATTTTATTTATATTTTAAATAATACCTTAAATATTATTTAAAAATCACTGTATCTTTCTAATAGCACCATCAGCTCTCATGGGTTTTAAGCTGGGTTGAAAGATTTAGACTCAACGCCTTGAAGTTAGATAAACTTATCAGTGTCTGAATGTTTTGGAATATTAAACAGGGCAGAGGAGGGTAGAAGCAAAGGAGAGAATGTATCTTGAAATATGTTTGATTAATACCAGGGCACTTATTATGGCTTTATAGCAATGGAGATGATAAGTTTCTATCACACACGGGCACTTATATTCCAGTCTCAGCCCACTCCTTGGTTACAGTCCTGAGTGTCCTTGGCAGTGTTAAGTATGTGGACCTGCAAGGGGTGTGTATATGTGATTTGGGGGATACTGTGTGTGTGTGTATCTGAAAGAGAGAGAGAGAGAGAGAGAGAGAGAGAGAGAGAGAGAGAGAGAGAGGATAATTAGTGTGTGTGTGAGAGAGAGAGAAAGAGGGGGGATAGTTTGTGTATGTATGTATTATGTAAATATGTATGTGTTTTATCTGATATATGATGTAGGGATATAGTGTGTATGTGTTAACGAGAGACATGTGGGGATAATTAGTATGTGTGTGTATATGTGTATGTGTATGTTTTATCTTGTATATGATGTGGGGATACTTTGTGTGTGTGTGTGTGTGTGTGTGTGTGTGTGTGTGTGTGTGTATGTGTTTGTACATACATGCCTTTAGTCAGGAAAAGGGGAAGAGAACCACCCTACCCATCCCAGGAACCTTCTTATCTTCAGGACATAAGCGCTCTGCCTCACTTGTGCAATGAGTAAACAGTCCAGGTAAATAAAAACATTTTGTCTCTCTCTTTCATTTCTGTCTCCCAGGTTGGAACTTTTGCCTATTGGCTGTATGTGCAGCAATATGGACATCACCATCTTTCTTTAATGGACATTACCGAAAATAAGTCCAGAGTTTGAAAAGAAAAATTTCTAGGTTCAACAAATCCATTGCATGAGCAAGAACTATAAGAGAAAGTTGAAAATACACATGAGCTTATTATTTGGTAGCCCTTGATTTGTACTAACACCAGGCTCATAGTCACAGAAACTTACTTTATACGCTGATTCTAGAAGGCCAGAGCATGTCATGAGAGACAAGGAGACAGAGACAGTGCAGAGACAGGGTCATATGGTCTCTACTCCTCACTCATCTCCCTGTTGCCTTGGTGTCATAGCTGCAGAGAAATTCTTACCTCTTTCTGCTGAAGTTGTGCTGACTGGACCTGTTCATTTGTGGAGCTGTCTTAGCCAGTAAGTTAGACTCAATCTACAATTTTTTGTATACAATTATTTTTTTGTGCATATAATTATTTTTTTCTGAAATTAAGAAAAAGGCACACTTTGTGTTTCAAACATAGTTAGCTTTATATTTACTGTGGACTACTCTTATACAGAAGGAAAAATAAATTGGCCATTGAATTAAAATGTTTGGATTATTTATGCAAATGAACAAACTTTATTTTTTTGAGGAATCTTGGACTAAGTTAGGAAAGTCAAAGGCACAGAAAGTCAAAGGTAATGTGCACATGTGTTGGCGGTTTTTGCAGCCATCACACTTGGCTCTATAAGGCTTTGTTATATGATTTTTTTTCATCTTTAGTTTTAATTATGTACATTTAAAATATGTTCTCAGGGATGGAAGGGTTTTCCTTTTTTCCCACCTAGATGTGGAGCCCAGAAAGAAGAGAACGTGGGAGTGTTAGGAAATTTTAATTAAGGAAGAAAAGCCAGGAAATGAGAGGTAAAGTAATAGGAAAAAAAAAAAAAAAAACCAGGTTAGAACACCATTCTGGCTGGTTCTTTTAACTAATTGATAAGTTGGTTGAAAACTAAAGAATTTTAATTGTTTATTTAAATGATATGTCTTTAGAGAAATAGAGTTTCTGTAGCAGACCACTGAAGGTGCTGCTGAATGCCCTGATGGAATTTTCATGGGCTGAATACAGGTAGGCAGCGGTCCCAACTGCATGCCATGTGAGCTCTCTCTCTCCTCTCATAGCCATCTCCATGAATGGTCTCACACTGCAATTTTGTGTGCAGATCAAGAATGATTGGAATTGCATGCACAGAACACAAAATCTGAGGGAGGTGTACCAGATCCGGCATGCCCACAGATTTGGTTAGTGTATAATATTTGCATGAAAGAACGAGTTTCATCATGGCATCTTCAAGGATGTCTATAGCTACTTTGGCCATGGTCCAAGTTCTTACTCATCCTCAAGTCCTTGTCTTACAAGTTCCCATTCTCTTCCTAATGGTCTCAATTCTTTCATGTCTTTATTTCTCTCTTAAAATGTTGCAGAAATGAGCAAAAGCTTGCTAAAAATTGATCATTTAAAAATGTTTATACCCACACATAAGCAAGTAACATCTAACTTTATTTTATTATGGTCTGATAAACTATAAGAAGTCGTTTCAATTTTCTTCTATGCATTAAGATATGGTTTAATATCCTAAAATCTAGTAGACTTTAGATAAAGTCCCCTGGGCTGCTATCCTAGTTAGCTTTCTGTATTGGTGTGATAAAACACCACAACCAAGAATAACTTGGAGAGGAAAGTTCACCATCAGGGGAAGCCAGGACAGGAGCTCAAACAGGAACCTGGAGGCAGGAACTGAAGTAGAGTCAATGAAGGAATGCTACTTATTGGCTTTCTTCCTCTGACTTGCTCAGCTATCTTTCTAATAGAGCCCCGGCCTAACAACCTAAGGATGGTGCTACCCAAAGGGGACCAGGCCTTCTAAGGATGGCGCTACCCACATGCCATATACATTCCATATATACTCCCATAAGCCAATCCAGTGAGGAAGTTTCTTAATTGAGATTTCCTCTTTCTTAGTGTTTCAAGTTGACAACCAAGAATAGTCATCAAAGCTGCTGAGAAGAATATGCACTCTGCTGATGTGACATGTTGTTCTGTAGCTGTCTGGTAAGGCTATTTGGTTGTCCACAGCATCACTTAATGTGCCCATGTAGTGTTGATAATTTCTTTTACAATATACTGTCTGAATATTCTAAGTAATCCACCTTATCTATGAATCCAGTGATCTGTCTTCTGTTTAATCTAGCTAGTAACCAGGTTAGTTTTTAAAATTTAACTTGTTGAGCATTACATTTCCTAAATTTCAGTTTGTTACTTTCCTTCAGAATCTCTGTATCTTTATTGGATTCTCTCTATATATCTTGCATTTTCTTCCTTATTTTATTTAGCTCTTTATTTTGATCCTATTTTAACTCATTTAGGTGTTTATATTCTCTGTAAATAGCAACCATTGCTATAGTTACTTCTTTTAACTCTTTTTCCAGAATTTTATCTACCCACTTATCATTAGAACCAGATGATCGTGAAACTATTATTTGGAGGAGTCACATTGATTATATATATATATATATATATATATATATATATATATATATATATATATATATAATTTGTCTGTATTGGGATTTGTGCATTTAGGACAAGTCATTGGCTGGGAATTTGAATGTTTTATATTCTTTGAGATGAAGTAATTACTGAGCAATGGGCAGGTCTAGGCTATGGCAGGGTAAAGAATTAATTTATTACAACTATGCTGGCCACTTAACCCACAGTTAACATCAAGGCACTAGGTACAGCCCTGCAGACCACAGAAGCAACCACAACCTATTGAAAAAAACGACAAAGTAATCATGGTCATAACCAATTACAGTCAATTTCATAATAATCCCATTAAAATTAGAAAAAAGGAACAGAGACATTTTGTTAAATCTAGTATGACATTAATGAGAAATGGAATGGCAAAATTAAGGCAAGTGCAAGAAGAAAGAAAAAATAGAAAGAGAAGAGAAACAAGTAAATTGAAAGGACAAGGGAAAAGATGAAGAGACAGAGAAGAAGTAGTTAAGGATTAAGTAAATAAAAATGGCATATAAAATAACAAGCCAATCAACCCTACAAACATGCAAACAGAAAACAATAAAAAAATTTAAAAAAAATCTAAAGGACAAAAGATGAAAAATGGAGAAATGAGAGAAAATGAATATTACCAAAGAAAGAAAAAAGAATTTACAATGGTAAAGACTAAAGAAGGAAGATTAAAAATCAAATACTACAAGGGCATGATGGCCCATGTTTATACTGTCACTGTTCAGAAGTTTGGGACTGGGCTACTGCTAGTCCTAGGCCAACTTCACTTCTTTAAGAAGAGTCTTTCTCAGGTTAGAAGATTTGACAGGATAAAATGAGAAAGAGAGTAGACATTAAAAAGATAAAAGAATAAGAAAAATAAAACATACAAACAAATATGAGAAACTTTCTTAGTAAGTATTTAAACTGAATGATGGAAAAATACTGGCCTATGACTAGCTCCTTTTCTCGAGCCATTTGGCTGTGTGCCATCTGTGAGGGCTGAGTCTGTATGCAGGTTTACTTCCCCTTTCTGCTTCACTGGGTAGACCAGCAACTGGAAGATGTGGCTTGTAGTCGAAGCTGCCTGCACTTAACTCTGGGCTGCTGTATTGGTTAGATAGAAAGGGGAAGAGCAGAAATCTTTCTCCATCCGGTCCAAGTTTCTGATGCCGTTAGGTGTTTGCTCATGGGTTTGGGAGTGGCTATGTGGATGCCATCATTCTGTCTTGACCCTCTCCTGTTCCACTTTCCAGGTCTGGAACTTTCTTTAACTCATTTCCTGCGAGTGTTCACTTGCTACTTCTTCCTACTTCCAGAACTCTGCTAGCTTCCTACCTTGATGGCGACCAGTAAGAAGTCACCTCTACTCCCAACTATGATACTATGATTGGGAGTATGTAAATTTTCAGTGTTTCTCAAAGGCTGATCAGATTTCAGGACTATACTCACTGTTGTAGCACCTAGCCATGGTGGTAGTTTCTGAATAAGTCACCACTGGCCTTAATAGAATGGTTTTCTATAACTTTCCCAGTGACAGAATAAACTTGAGGTCTGTTCTGGGCAGCATTGAAATGAATATTAATTGTGGGCTTTTATTTTTATTTTTTTAGTCTCCTTCTTCCCAGCCTCCTGCTCGCTCCCTCCATCCCATCTTTCATTCCTTTGTTCCTTCCTTCTTTCCTTCCTTCATTTTGTTCTTCCTTTTCGTGGCTGAAACCAAGGCGAATGCTTTCTGGAACATGTACTTTTTTTGGCCTGTGTTCACTCCATCTGTCACTGCCCTTGGCCTTTCCACCTAGGCTTCTTCTAGTCCATTGTTTAAGTTCTGTTTTAAAATTCAGGCTCTGTCTGAGGGCTTCTAACCCCGTACAGCCTGCATCATACACAGCTTTTCCTCTCCAGCCTTTCTAGATGTACTTCCTGGAGATAGTAGCTTTTGGTGGGTGACGGGCCTCTGCCACCTTCCAAGACTCTGAGTCCTTCTTCTTACCTCTTCATTTATTATCTGTGGTCCTTTGGGAGACTGAAGGTTTTCTCCCCTGTAAAATGGATAACATATGTGCCACCAGTCACACAGGCACTGAAAGATCCTAAAGCAACTACTGCATGAAGTGTATTTTGCAAAGCTGTCAGAGCCGGAACAAGAAAAAGGCTTAGGTGAACATAGGGGAGGGTGTTACAGGAGAGTAATTATGAGTTCAAGGCCACCCTGGGCTGCATTGGGAGACTCTGTCTAAAGGAAAAAGAAAGGGAAAAATGATCAGCAAAGAAAAGACAACATGAGTTTTGGAATTCCAGTAGCAAATTAAACACAGATCAAAAGGAGGGATCCAGTTCCTTAAGGCCAGTACTTCAGCCTTGAGTACATTTTTCCTGTAACTCTCTCTAGCCATACCAATACCTGCTTCCTACTCTAGGAATCTTGAGTGTTAATATTGTGGTGGGGCTCAGCTGTAGAATTCGTTTTTTCCTTGCTAAATTCTCCAAGTGTTTCTAGAGAGGAATCTAGATTAGACTCTGTACTGTGAGGTTTCTGGAATGAATCTTGCAATTTGGTTAAAATAGGGAGCAGGCATATGAAGTTCCTGAGGAAGTGTCACTGACAAGAAGAGCTGATTTCTAGTTAATAATACCATAATAACACCAGAGATATTGAACATCCCTTTCATAGTTGGGAGTTCTGATGCAAGATTGAAATTACTACACTTACCTAACTTTTGCAATCGTTTTTCACATTAACGAGCCTTAGAAGTCAGTTTTGTGGAGCTCCAATTACTGAAAGGGCTCTGCAAGTATGATACCATACATCACCAGAAAATATAATAACTCTGTTACAAAGAGGGCTGTGGTAATAAAATTATCATAAACAACGTGATTCAGTTAGGCCACAAAACATCCAGTGATTAAAAACTTCTATTCCTGCAGCTTCATGGTTTAGATTCAATCCACTTTCATTTTGCACCATTGCTAATTGTATTGTTTGACAATTCAATGATATGTAAAATATAAAGCACCAACGTAAAACTAAATGTATATCTACTCTAGTGTGTCTCCATTTGCTACTTAATTTGAATAAATGTGATGACTTTTGGAAAGTTGCTAAGAAGAATTAGTTTTAAAACATTTGGGACTATTTTCTCTCAAAAATGATGCTTAAAATAGACAAGTGCTTAAAGTTAGAAACATTTATGTTCTGGCCTCCCATGGATTCTAGAATAAAACTTTTCTGTAAATGACCATGATGCTGAGCAGAGGAATCCTCCAAGTGGGACACTGAATCCAGGACACATTAAGTAATTTTCCCAAAGTCACACATTTGATTAGTATCAGAACCTCTTAGCTCTGGCTCTTCTGGCTCTTCTTGGGAAGCCTGATAAATGTCCACTGGACTTCACACAGGATGGACCTTGGACTTGCTTTGTAATGCTTGACTCATTTCATGTAAAAATTATATTAGAAATTCTTGGAGAATCTGTCTTGGATATGTCCAAAGGTGCCACAGCTAATTATAGGAACTCTCCTCATTATTACTTGAGGTCTTTTGAGAAGTTTCAAAGTCTCCCTAGACTGTAAAGTTTAAATAGTGGGGTGTGATTAAGGCTTTCATAGTATTCTCTGAAGAAATGGCTTTAGCGGCATGAACTTGTAGGGGCCTGAGGTGAATGGCTGGCTATTGAAAATTACAAGCATTGTTAGAGGGAGCTCCATGTTAACCAGGATGAATGTTATTATGCCAATAACCACATGCTTTCAGATATATTATCCTGACAGCTTTTACTTTCCTCCTGGTAAGTTCCAATGTCCCAGCTCCTGAGCTAGTCCGGATAGCATAAGTCCCTCCTGCTCTTAGGATACCTAATTGTAATGAGTTGATAGAAGGGATTACACTCATGGAAAAATTTAGAAATCATAGTCAGCTCTGAAGCACATCCTCCCTAATTGCTTGTCTCTGTTAAAATGGAATATGTGATGTCTGGCAAAAATGTAGGAAGTCTAATAAAAGCATGGGGGGGGGCAGGATGAGGAATGGTTTTAAAGCCCAAGTATTTGAAAATAAATGTTATTATTGAAGAAACCGAACACCTTTTATCATTATAAATTGTACTAATTAATTTTCTAATTTCTGGGACTAAAACACCTGACAAAAGCAACTTAAAAGAAGTGTTTAGGTTGGCTTACAGTCTAAGGGGAGACAGGGCAAGCAGAGGGACAGGAGTATGAGGCAGTTGATTACCTTGCTTCTGGAGTCAGGAAGCACAAACAGACAAATTCTGGCACCCCACCCACTTTCTCCTTTTTATTCAGCCTGGGGCCTACATTTGGGTGTGTCTTCTCTCCTTAGTCACACTTTTCTGGAAGCACCCTCAGAGAGAACCTAGAGAAGTGTTTCCACAATAATTCAAGATCTCCCTTCAGTTGACTGTGAAGTTTCACTGTCACATCAAGTTTGAGATTTTTTTTTGAAATATCAGTTTGTAAGAGAGATGAATCAAGAGTACACAGTGAGCTGTGTGAAATCCAAGGTCTTTTCCAAATCATGCTTCTGGTATCTTAAGTATCAAAGAGAAGATACTCTTCTGCCCTTTAGTGTGTCTCAGGCTCTTCATTTTTCAAAGCCTGGCGTCATAGCCCTGCAGGTTTCAGGGGAATGTATGCTCATCTCCTCTTAGGAGTTTAAGGTGGATGACAGCTGACAATGGTCTCTGCCTGAGGCTGGTGTCTTCTCAAAAGAGCCAGCTAGCCTAGGTTTTAATGTTGGCATCTTCTGTCTCGTTTGCCATGACAGAATTGTGCCAGTTTTCAATGAATTCTTTTGATTTGGGTTCCATCTCTGACAGAGATGGCAATGTAGAGTGTCACCATGACCACGAAGGATTATTAGTAGTTTTATGCAAGCTTTGTTAATCATCTGTCTTCTGGCCCAGTCTCCAAAAGCTTGTCTCAAACTCCCAGGGAGAAGAGGATCTTACAAAGTGTGATCCAAGGAAAGCATATCCACATGGACTAGACCCCTGGTCTTGTGGTGTTGTTGCCAAGTAACAGAGTTCAATCTTAAGAACTCAAGGGTAGACAATGAACAGCTATATTTGTGCTTTTGGTGTGGCAACTAACTATAAGCTTGAGTCTCTGGGCTCAGTCAGGGGAACTGCTTCTGAAGGGTAGGAATAACTGCTATCAGTCTGCAATTTCACATGTACAGGACAGCAGAAATGGTAGATGACTCCCCCCCCCCACACACACACAAAATCATGAAAAAGTGGTAGTCATGATGTGGTCAAAATAAAATAGACAAAAATCTGATGACCTCCTTGACTAGCTGAAGAGTTTCCCAGTGAAGTGTCTCTGCTTGGCCAGGCAGAAGCAGCAGCTCTTTGCTCAGTTAGTTTGAGGTTGGAGGTAAATGGAAGCTACCTATAGATGCATCATAGTAGGTTGTAGAGACTTAATGGCTATCAGAGATTGGATTCTACTTATTATTGATATTACCAATTTGTGACCCAATAATAGTATTTTCTTATGGCAAATGTACAGTGTCACTAACAAAAAAATCTGATAGACATCAATGAAATAAAGCTGAACAATCGAAGCTTATAAAAATTAAAAAAAATAATTTGTATAAATATTGGCCTGTAGATTCCACCATGAAGCTTGAACAGAATGTTCTCAAATAAAAGTTCTGAGATGTTTTGCAGAGTTTGCTTTTAGATTTTATTTGATGCCAAAGGATATTCTTATCATTTGCATACCAGAGTATTTTGTTTTATTTTTGAATGGGAAGCAGTTCCCATGATCAGAAGAACTTCACAACACACATTCAGTTCAAAACTCTACCAACATAACATTTCTTAATCTTTTACTTCCTTGAATAAAGATCATGGCTCCTTTATAGATCTTCAAAAAGTACGGTGACCTCTCTTCAATAGATGTTATTAGTCCCCCTTTTATAATACAGTTTTGAAGTTTGTTAACTTAGTAAGTTCCAGGACCATTTGAATGTCACAAGGCCTTTCCCCCACTGTGGACCACAAAGGGATTTTTAGAAGGGGTGGGGTTATGGCTTGCCCTCATATCAAAGTGAACCATGCAATTGATGTAGGAAGAATCAGGGGTGGGACTTGCCTGACTTCTGGCTGATAGTTCCATTTCATATTGCAACTGAATTTGTCATTTCAGTGTTGAGTCTTCAAGCTTCTTCCCTTTCTAAGCCAAATCTCGAGGTCCATAGATGATGATCTTGTAACTCTGCAGCTGCATCTAACCACACAGGGGTGTATGATAATGATAGGATTTTGAAAGGAACAGTCAGTGTGTTTCCTCTCTACCTCCATGAATCATTGCTTAAAGATTAAAAATTCACAAGTGAAGTCAAAAGCTTTGTGAGGCCATCATGGCCAATATCAGCACACAGAACCATCTGTTCCACTCTCTAAAATTTCAGAGAAATTTAGATGGCATGTTTGTAGGAAAGCCCTGCTAAGTGGATTCCATGACAAAGACTTCCACTGATGCCTACTAGTAAACCAAATTTAGTGTGTTTTATGGCCCAGAAAATGATCCTAGTCAGGAAAACTGGTTTTGTAAAGGCCTTAGAAATTAAAGGAACAATTCCCAATTCAAACGTTGTTCACAATGCAAATGTGCTCAGTAAAACCCAACACCAGTCATTCCCAGGAAACCTGCAAGACATTACAAAATACTCAGTTACCACTCATTTCAGCAGCATTGGGAACATTCGACATGAAACCAGAACCAAGATTATGGGATGGAAATTCTACCCTTTGAGAGAGAGTGTGACCTCTCAAACAGTAGGATAAAGTCTGAACAGTTAAATAGCAATGGAAAGCCCTGCCATTTTGAGGTCTCAGTGATCCTCATATTTGCATTCAGATGACTCCAAGTTTGCAGCCTCCCTTAGATGAAGTGTTTGAATTTCATTAATGCATAGAATAGCATTACAGGGTAAACTCACTGAGTACTTGCAACTCCGTGGACACTTCATCTGGCTCAAGTGAAGTCATGTTGTTTCACAATCCAATAATAATTTCTCCCTTCCACATTGCCTAGAAACTTATGCCTACAGAAATCCATCTAGGTATCCTGCTCAAAGTCACACAATTCTACCAGGAAGAACTGGTTTTAAGTAGAATCATTTTGCTCTAAAGTCTCAATTGTTTACTACTATCCCATGTGGCTCATACATTCTCTTTACAAATAGAGATTAAACACTTTTGCCTTGCTTCTGAGCACATAGTTTACTAGAGTGAAAACAGATGAGATGGTAAACAAATGCATAAACATGTGTTAAGGGATTGGAACTGTGACAAAAAGAATCACAGTTGTCATCCTTTATCTGTAGAGGATATATGCCAAGACCTCCAGGAGGGGATGGAACAACAGGTACAATACTGAAACATGTTTATATATATGTATATGTGTATATATTATGTGTGTATGTATGTGTGTGTGTGTACCATGGAACCATATGCAGTGTGTGTGTGTGTGTGTGTGTGTGTGTGTGTGTGTGTGTGTGTGTGAGAGAGAGAGAGAGAGAGAGAGAGAGAGAGAGAGAGAGAGAGAGAGAGAAAAGAGAAGAGAATTCTTTATATATCTGTCTTAGGGTTTCATTTCTGTGAAGAGATACCATGACCATGATAGTTTTTATAAAGGAGAACATTTAATAGGGACTGGCTTACAGTTTTGGAGGTTTAATCCATTATCATTATGGTGGGAGTCATGGTGGCATGCAGGCAGGCAGACATGGTGCTGGATGAGCCAAGAATTCTACATTTTGATCCACATGCAGCAGAAGGAGACTGTGTTACACTGAGCTTAGCTTGAGCATAGGAGACCTCAAACTATGCCCCCACAGTGACATACTTCCTTCAACAAGGCCATTTCTGCTGCAATAAGGCCATACCTCTCAGTAGTGCCACTTCTTATGGGTTAAACATTCAAACGCATGAATCTATGGGTGTCAAACATATTCAAGCCATCGTAATACCCTAATAAAGCTTGTGTTAAGAATGGTATGATATTAACAATGACAACCAATAATAAAATATAATTACTAGCAAAATGGTAGAGTAGGCCATTATGAAGTAAAATAATGGTTTATGAAACAGAAGCATCAAGCCATGACAGTTGATCTGATAACCTGCTGAGAGATTCATCATTGGGCAGTGTACTCGGCGTGGATACACTAGATAAAGGGATAATTTATACTCTGAAAATGACACAGTATTTGTAGCTTGAAATTTTTATCATAGCATACAATGGTACAAAATGTAAGACTTGTGAATCGTTTAACTCTAGAAAATTTTATTTAATATGTTTGGACTCTTGCTGACCTCTGACTGCTGATACCACAGAAAGTGAACCTGCAGGTGTGGAGACTTGTGTGACAAGGTGGGATCAGCCGCTGAAGGATATGATGTTCTGTAAATGGCTGCCCAGGGAGGCCATTCTGCCGGGTGAGACCTGTGCCATGAATGGAATGAGGAAGGATGTATGGGCATTTGAAAGAACAGCCAATCCCGAGATAGACTGAACTGTAAATAGACATGCTTGAGAAGCAGCATGAAGACAGAGGCTGGAGAATAGTGACAAAGAAGTGAGGGGCTGGGGGACAGGGCAGAGGGGAAAGATATAGGGAGCCAGCTCATGCACCAAGATGTGTTATAGGTCGTAAACATATCACCGGGACAAGTTTTTTGTGGAGCATCATAGACAAGACGAATAAACTCAGTGTACATTATTAAAGATTATCAGGACCATTCAGTTGCTTCTGTTGAGGGTTGCAGGTGTGATCCTCTTTCACCAGAGTTTATTGACTTAATGGGTTTAAGGTGTGAGGCATATTTGTTTGAGTAAACTTCACCAAGAAAAATTAACCTGGACAAAATCATTGGAGACTGGGCTTTAGTGGCTTTAGCTCTCCCACCTGCTGTAAGTGGTGCAGTTTGTCACCTTCTAACAGTTACTAAAGTTTTTCCTAGACAATGACTGCTAATGAAGGAAATATGGCCGTGTATTCTCCTGACACTGTGCCAATTCACTCATGGCTATATAGATTATTAGATAGAGAAATATGATAGAGGAAAAAAATAGATTTGCAAGTATTGAAACCAGAGTTTTGCTGTTGACAAAACACTCTTGCTGACTCTTGCTGACCTCTACCATAAACAATATAAAGAAAGAAGGCTTTATTTTATTGCACAGTCCCAGAATTTCCAAGTTCCTGGCTCTGCTTACTATGGACCCACGGTATGGGAAAGAGCATCATTGTGGCAGGAGATGGTGTTAGAGCCTTTCTGGAGGAACCAGGCACTGTGTACTGACTTCAAAAGCATCCCCAGACCCTCAGAATTTACTTCTTGAACTAGAATCTACCCTTTACACTCTCACCATTTCCAAAGATGGCAGTACTGGCTGTGGACCAAACACTCAGCAAGGCAGCCTGTGGGGATATTTTATATTTATACTTAACAGCAAGTTTCCTTCTATGCTAATAAAAATAATCTTTAGGATCGTTCTCCATTGTCAAAATGCTAAATAATAACAAGCATGTGAATTATAAGCAATGAATTCCTAAAGGCGTTTGAGGACCATTCTGTTGTTCTGAAAAAACAACATTTCTTTACTGCATTTTCCTCAATTTGTAGTGAAACAGAAGTTGGAAAAGGAAAGTAACAAATAATTTCACAGGTACCTGAGAAATACTGCATTAGTTCTATGAAAACATTTGCTTCAATTAAGAAGAAAAAAGCCCCTGCTGTTTAAGAAGCAAAAGAATATAAGTAGACTCAAAGATACAGTAAATAAACTAACTTGTTACTAGAAACCAGTGTAGAGCATTTTGAATTTGAACATCACAAAACAGCAATTTAAAAATAGTATTAAACCTCATGATACAAAAAATTGATATAGGAAAATTCCAGTGGTATGGTGTTACACGAAAAGGTAAGGTAGCGTCTCTTAAAGAACAAGAATAGCTAGGTGTGATGTTACACACCCGCAATTGCACCTCCTGACTGAGTGGCAACATGAGGAGAAGCCTGAGCTCAAGGATAGCCTGGTCTATATAGGCAGACTGGTGTTTCAACAGGGCAAAATTGAAAAATGGAAAAAGGAACTTCATGTTTTAAGTCTTGTTGCTTCTATGCGTTTGGGTCCCCCCTCCTTTTAGAACTTTATACTGCACAATACACTCTGCAATATGTCCCTATTGTTTTCAAAAATCTAGAAGATAAAATTAAGAAAACGGTTGTAGGAACAATTTTGTTTCCCTGTTGGGACTTCCAAAAAAATGCAAATTACTGCTAAAGAAGTTAAGAAGTATCAAGCTGTGGATGGAAAACTCCTCCTGCCCCAAATGGCCAAGACAGAGCTCTAGATGTAGACAGGGAGGATGGTGCAAGTCTGGTTTCATTGATGTGGGATTAAAATGGAGGAGCTAAAAGTCACAGTTTTATGAGAGAAAAATAGAGAATCTGAAAGATACATTTTGATAACAAAAGTTATCTCACAGTAAACTCGCACCATTCCTTTGCAGGAACAAAGGAGGAGATATTTAGAAGTAACTTGCTGCATGGTGAAACCCACAACCCTTTGGCTTGTGGAAGTAGCGGCTCTTTCTGTGGGACAAATTTAGGGTTTGCCTGGTGGCTCTGAGAGTCAACCCTACAAAGTCTCGTTCTTCTTTAAGCTGTTACTTGTGTAGGCACACACTTCTAGGCTCACATATCAGACTTCACCCACGACATCCCCTCCCTCCATCCCTCCCTCTCATGACTGAAAAGCAGGGGGATCATGAGTTCAAGGACAGCCTTCCTCTCTCCCTCCTTCCCTCTGCATCTCTATTTCTCATTCCTTTCTCACTTGCTGCTCTCCCTTCCTCTTGATTTCCCCTCCCTCTCACCCTCCAATATATTCCCACTTCCATTTACTGAGATAGAATTTCCTCATTAAAACCTTGAAGAAGCCATAAAACACACTGTTATTTTAAATTACTTCATCTTCATACATTTCATGTTCACTGCCTTACTGAGTCCCAAAAGGAACTTGTGAATTACACTAGATTAGTATCGTTTCGTGTTTGCCACGATAGAGAGCTGCGGTGAGGCAAGCGCCTCGTCTATCTGCAATATCATAGTGTTATTCATCATAGTCAGGGCCATGGCTCCCAGGACAGCTCTCCTTTTTCCATCACACCGTGTTTTGGGGTGTGATTCCTAAAGGCATAAAAGAAAAATGCAACGAGGTGATGGTTCATTTAAAACAAAGCAGGACACATACCCGCAAAGCTTGTGTATAAACAGGCAAAGTAACAAGGACATTGGATTTTGTTAAGAAGCCAAGGAGGTATTTATTTGCTGTTTTGCAGAGATTTACATACAGTTGTAGAGTTTTGATATTACTTCAAAACTCTCCAGGGCATAAACCTTTAAATCTTTCCATATTGATACTACCACCTTCTTTTGATTTGCATTCATTAATATGTGAGCCACTATTTAAAAAGAATAATCTCAAAAAGTCAACTTTCTTTTAATATTCTCTCTCTCTCTCTCTCTCTCTCTCTCTCTCTCTCTCTCTCTCTCT